>CAUYRH010000776.1:0-13812 GCA_963574655.1 Perodicticus potto
GATGGAAACAAATGAAACCCTCCCAGCAATATCCATAAGCCAAGCAAGTTGAAACCTGAGCTGCTGAATCAGAAAGGATGCTGTCAACTATGTTTCTTAGAAGTGAAATAAAGGACAATAATACAGTCTGTCTCAAAATTTTCGTATGTGATGTAGATTATATTTCTGAAAATCTCTTGCTGTTTTTCTAATAATTTACTCCCTCACACTGAACTTAATAAAACCTGATACCACAATTAAAAGCAAGTTTGACAGTTCATACCAAATTTGAATTAAAAAGACTGGAATCTGAGTCCATGCTGTTGTAAACTAAGTAATGTATAATAAGTGGGTGAGAACAGAAAGTTCCTCTTATAGCAATTTTGTTTGTTTGTTTGTAGAGACAGAGTCTCACTTTATCGCCCTCAGTAGAGTGCCATGGCATCACAGCTCACAGCAACCTCCAACTCCTGGGCTTAGGCGATTCTCTTGCCTCAGCCTCCCAAGTAGCTGGGACTACAGTCGCCCTCCACAACGCCCGGCTATTTTTTTGTTTTGTAGTTCGGCCACCACTCTCGGTATATGGGGCCGGCGCCCTACTTGCTGAGTCACAGGGTCCGCCCATCCTCTTATAGCATTAACACATAAACTTATAAATTGAAGAATGAGAGACAACTAGAAAGCTATCAATGGATGCTAAAAATTGGTAAGTTCGATGAGGAATAAGAGCTATACAGTCCCAGAGTAGTAACTGTAAAAGGAAAAAAGATAACCTGGTAAGACACCTTATCCAAAGGGACACAGTTGACAAACTCACAAACCAACATAACTCCTATAATGCACTGAGAAAGATACCTCACCACTTTTGTGGTACCTCTGACGATAACTCATTGCCTGAATTTAATCATGAATATACAATCAACCAAAAAACAGGAACATATAACAAAATAATTTGCCCATACTCTACAAAAATATCAAGAGCAAAAAAGAAAAATAAAGTCTAAGGAGTTGGCCGGGCCCAGTCGCTCACACCTGTAATCCTAACACTCTGGGAGGCTGAAGCAGGCAGACTGCTTACACTAAAATGTTCAAGACCAGCCTGAGCAAGAGCAAGACCCCATCTCTACTAAAAAGAGAAAAACTAGCCAGGTGTGGTGCTATACACGTGTAGTACTAGCTACTCAGGAAGCTGAGGCAAGAGGACACCATGGCACCCTACCATGTCAAGGTGAGACTCTGTCTCAAAAAAAAAAAAAAAAAAATCTAAGAAGTCATTTCAAACACAGTGACTAGGCTCGGCGCCTGTGGCTCAACGGGTTAAGGCGCCAGCCACGTACACCTGAGCTGGCGGGTTCGAATCCAGCCCGGGCCGCCAAACAACGACGGCTGCAACCAATAAATGGCCGGGTGTTGTGGCGGGCACCTGTAGTCCCAGCTACTTGGGAGGCGGAGGCAGGAGAATCGCTTGAGCCCAGGAATTGGAGGTTGCTGTGAGCTGTGATGTCACAGCACTCTATCCAGGGTGACAGCTTGAGGCTCTGTCTCAAAAAAAAAAAAAAAAAATACAGTGACTAATGAAACAAAAAGTAAGTGCAATGTATTCAATTAGGCTGGGCCTTGATCTGTCTCAAAGACTTTATTGAGAAAACAAATTTAAATGTGAACTGTGGATTAGATAATAGTGTGTTATTGATGTGATTAATTTCATTTTGATCACTACCTCTAGCTTGGCCTAACCCGGTAAACCCCACACGCAAAGAAACCCAGCCCACAAAACAGCACCCTCGCGACTCAAACCTCCGCATTTAGCTGATCTTCCTTTTTCACCCCAAACGAAAAGTCCGATAGCTGTAGGCCCCAAATGCATTTCCGGGAAGTTTGAAAGATTCCTGTGGAGATGATCTTAACCATCAAAACCGAGGAAAGGATGGCTGCTACGTCGTCTTACGGTGGCGTAAGTGCCCGCGACTACCAGGAGCTACCGGACTACACTTCCCAGAATTCCCCAGCGCCACCTTCCTAGCGTGGGAAGTGCCTGCGCGCGCGTTGGGACCCACACTTCCCAGAATTCCGCAGAGGAAAACATTTACGTCTGGGTTTACCGTAGGTTAAGAGTGGGAGACTACATGGCGCTCTGCATTAGGTGTCACAGAATGCTAGAGGAAGGAGAAAAACTAACAACGGTACAGCCCTCCAGGAATACGCTTCCCGAATGTCCGAGACTTCTGAGGCAGAAGTGGTCAGCTACTCTGAGCTCCTGTTTTCATTTTCCAGAATCCCTTCTCTTTAGATATTGTTACGGTCTTAATGTTTGTATCCTTGCCTGCCCACCCACATTCGTGATGAAATCTTGACTCCCCAGGTGATAGTGTTGGGAAATAGAGCCTTTGGGAGGTAATTAGATAGCATGAAGAGGATTAGTGCTTTTATAAAAGAGGCCTAAGGGAGTCAGCTGTGTGAACACAGCCAGGACAACCATTCATAAACTAGAGAGTGGACCCTCACCGGACACTGAATCTACTGGTGCGTTGATCTTGGATTACCCAGCCTCCAGAATCGTGAGAAATAAAATTTCTGTTGTTTATGCTACCCTTTTATGGTATTTTGTTATAGCAACTTGAATAGACTAAGACAGTCATAGTCCAGGGGTCTAAGGGACGTAAGTCCATTGCCTATCACGGAGTCTTCCTGGTAAACTCCAGAAAGCTTCACCATAGAAAGGCAAAAGGGAACTGGACCTTCTTCGTAGGGACTGAAACCACATGTTAAATCCCTAAGATTGCATAAATGTGGATGTGTTTTGTTAGTATCTTCTGGGCCTCAAAAGAGCAAATGAAAATCCTATAGAGAAAAATATCAGCTTAGGCCTCAAATTATTTCTGTAATTTTTAAAGTTGTAATATTAACATCTGACCAAGTGAACATTAAGAAAAAAAGCATTACTTGACATACTGAAGACATTTCATAATAATATAAGTTCAACTTGCTATAAACAAATCAGTTCCTGTTTTATAAAGCAAAAATTCACAGAACCATGAAAGTAGAGATACAGACTCACATGTACAGAGTGAAATGTTACGCCTTAAATGCATATATTAAAATAGAAAGGGGCTGTGCCTGGTAACTCATGCCTGTAGAGGCCTACCCTCTACAAAAAAAAATGAACACATCATAGGCCCACCCACTTGGGAGGCTGAGGCAGGGTATTGCTTAAGCCCAGAAGTTGGAGGTTGCAGTGAGCTATTATGACGCCACTGCATCCCAGCCTGAGTGACAAGAAAGAACCTGTCTCTAAAAAAATAATTATAAAATAAAAATAAGTGCTGATACTTAGGGAAGCCAGTATGTGCTTCAAAAAACTGAAGAATAGAGAAAAAAATAAATAAAAGTAAGTACAATAATTACTTTTGGAGTGGCAATATGCCATGGGAGAAAAAAAGGTGAATAAATATTTTAAATTATTTTTCTGTTTTATATCCAAGATTTCAATTTCAGTTTACTTGTAATGGAAAGAAATTCTATGTCTGCTGTGTTGCCTTGTGCCAGTTCTTGGAAGGTGTTTCCACAAAGAGTTTAGAACATACAGAGTAAAGATATCAAAGTCCTGTCATTGTTGATACTCTAACTTATAGTTTTCAATATTAGAGATGCAATCAGCCAAGTCAGAACTATGATCTTTGTAGGGAAAATAATGAGATTCTTTTGTATGATAAATTCATATAATGAAAAGGAAGTGAGTTCTGTTATAGAACTAACATTTGGGCGGCGTTTGTGCCTCTAAGGAACAGGGTGCCAGCTCCATATGCCAGAAGTGGTGGGTTCAAACCCAACCACGAAAAACAGCAAAAAAAAAAAAAAAGAACTAACAACATTTATTAATCATTATCAATAAATCAAAGGTGTGGATGTTTTTGGAATCTGGTTTCAAAACAATTTGTTCTAAATAGACATCTTCAAAACAAGTGAGGAATTTTTACCAGAAATTGGGTATAGAATGAGCACACCATTTTTTTTTTGAGACAGAGTCTCACTTTGTCACCCTCAGTAGAGTTCTGTGGCATCATAGCTCACAGCAACCTCAGATGCTCAGGTTCAAGTGATTCTCTTGCCTCAGCCTCCCAAGTAGCTGGGACTACAGGCACCTACCACAATGTCCAGCTATTATTAGAGATGAGGTCTTGCTTTTGCTCAAGCTAGTCTCAAACCCATAAGCTCAGGCAATCCACCCACCTCAGTCTCCCAGAGTGCTAGGATTACAGGCATAAGCCACCGTGCCCGACCTCACACACATTTTTTATGTATTTATTTTTTCAGACAGAGTCTCACTTTGTCACCCTTGGTAGAGTGCCATGGCATCATAGCTCATAGGAACCTCAAACTCTTGGACTTAAGCAATCTCCTTCCCTCCGCCTCCTGAGTAGCTGGGACTACAGATACCCACCACAATATCCACATAGGTTTTCTATTTGCATTAAAGATAGGGACTCACCCTTTTATTTTGTTTTGTTTTTTTTTTTGAGACAGTGCCTCAAGCTGTAACCCTGGATAGAGTGCGGTGGCATCACAGCTCACAGCAACCTCCAAGTCCTGGGCTCAAGCGAGTCTCCTGCCTCCACCTCCTAAGTAGCTGGTACCACAGGCGCCCGCCACAATGCCTGGTCATTTTTTTGGTTACAGCCGTCATTGTTTGGCGGGCCCGGGCTGGATTCGAACCTGCCAGCTCAGGTTTACGTGGCTGGCGCCCTAGCCCGTTGAGCCACAGGCGCCAAGCCTAGGGTCTCACTCTTGCTCAGGTTTGTCTCCAACTCTTGAACTTGGGCAATCCACCCACCTTGGGCTCCCAGAGTAATAGGATTACAGGCATGAGCCACTGAGACTGGCTAAGAGATTTTTTTTTTTTTTATAGAGACAGTCTCACTTTATTGCCCTCGGTAGAGTGCCATGGTGTCACACAGCTCACAGCAAACTCCAAATCCTGGCCTTAGGCAATTCTCCTGACTAAGCCTCCTGAATTGCTGGGACTACAGGCGCCCGCCACAACACCCGACTATTTTTTTCTTGCAGTTTGGCTGAGGCCAAAAAAAAAAAACAGAAAAGGAAAGAAAAAGAAATAGCTCTTTCCTCTTGACTATGAATCACAAATAAAACCAAAAAGGGTAGGCCCAGTAGGTCATGTCCGTAATCCCAGCAATTTCAGAGGCTGAGGTGGGAGGATCACTTGAGGTGAGCACTTGAGGGTTGCCCAGGTTGATCTTGAACTCCTTAGAGACCTCCATCTCTGCAAAAAATTAAAAAAAAAAAAATAGCTGAGCATGCTGGCACATGCCTGTAGTCCCAGCTACTTGTGAGGCTGAGGACTATAATGAGCTATGATCATGCCTCTGCACTGTAGCCTGATCTACCAAGAGGTAGACACTGTCTCTAAAACTAAACAAACAACAAACAAAACTATCCCCAAATCCAGGTAGCTCCTAGGTTCTATAGTTATCTTGTGACCAATCTGAAGACTGAGGTCATTGGGAGGTACCTGCAGTTTTAGGAGTTGTGGCGGGGGTTGGGGGGTTGGTTGACAAATGTTTTCTTGTTTAACCTATTGAGATTTATATGTTACAAATTACCTTGAGGAAAGATAACCTAATATGGTATCTGGTGATAACAAAAAAGAAATACAGAACATAAATACTGGATTTCTGATGCAATGTGTACAGAAAACAGTTAAAATAGGTTTGAGACTGCTCACCTTAGAAAGGCCTGCTTGCAACATGCTATCGTTGGAATGATGAAGCCCATTGTTGAAATGTAATCCCCACTCCCCCTTTCATCACTTCTGCCATGAGTATGCAGCAACCAGGTGCCATCTAGGAAGCAGAGAGCAGTCCACACCAAACAATCAGCCTGCCTGTGTCTTGTTCTTGGACTTCTCACCTCAAGAATTGTGAGAAATCCGTTTCTATGGTATATAAATTACCCAGTCTGTGGTATTCTGTGACAGCAGCACAAATAGACTAAGATGCAAAGTTTGCCCTTGACTGGTGTCTGAAAAAACTTAGATTTTGGTAGGATTTCCACAATTCCTTGTTAAGAGTGGCTCATTATACCTACTGTATTTGTACAAAGTGGTTTACACTACCTACTTTCCTTCTGAGAGTTTAGAATTTTGGTTCAAGCTAGGCAGAAGTTGCCTACATGACCAGCTAATAGTAAAAAAAAAAAAAAAAAACTAGGGCACTGAACCTCCACTAAGCTCCCACAGTAGACATTTCAGACATGTTACAATTCAGTGCTGGATAAAAAATGAACATTGTGAATGATTCTATGGGACTCTTATAAGCTTATGCCTGATTTCTTCTGAATTTCATTCCATAATCATTTCCCCTTTGCTCAAATTTACTTTGTATCCTTTTACTGTAAGAAACATAGTGAGTATAAGCATAGAGGATGTCCTGAGTTTTCCTAGCAAATTTAGATCTCATGTGCCATGTAACAATATAGAACAATCATACTTGAGACATTGCCTGGAAGGGATTATTATTTGGGATTTTTTTCAAATTCTATTGTCCGTAATTTACTGCTTTGGTAATATTGATGTTCAATAATAAATTAAAACATAATATTTATATCATGGAATACTATTCAGCCATTAAAAAGATGGAGACTTTGTATCTTCTGTATCAACCTGGATGGAATTGGAACATATTCTTCTTCGTAAAGTATCACAAAAATGGAGAAGCAAGATCCAATGTACTCAATTCTAATATGAACCCAGTAGATTATCTAATACATGCCCACATGAGAGAAAAACTCAAATCAATTCAAGGTGGAGGTCGGGGGAACAAAGGAGAGGGTAGAGAGGAGGAGGGAGGAGGATGGGTAGACTCCCACTTAATGGGCACAATGTAAGCGTTTGTCCCACCACAATTATAAGAGGGACTTGAATAAACAAATGCAAACATTGTAACCTAATTCTTTGAACCCTCAATTAACCCAAAACAATTAAAAGAAATATTAAAAACAATTTATGAAATTGCAAAATAGAAAACAGTACAAAATGCTCATTGGTAGAGAAAATCACTAAGGAAAGGCTATCCCTTTACACATTATCTTTTTTTTTTTTTTTTGTAGAGACAGAGTCTCATTTTATCGCCCTCAGTAGAGTGCCGTGGCGTCACACAGCTCACAGCAACCTCCAGCTCTTGGGCTTAGGCGATTCTCTTGCCTCAGCCTCCCGAGTAGCTGGGACTACAGGCGCCCGCCACAACGCCCGGCTAAGGCTGGGTTTGAACCCACCACCCTCGGTATATAGGGCCTGCGCCCTACTCGCTGAGCCCCAGGGGCCGCCCCCTTTACATATTATCTTATACGTGGACACACACATACATTCACTCACAAACATTTACATTAGAAAGTCTATAATCTACAAACTCCCAAAGCCCATATTATGTATTTCTTCTGTCACTACAGATCAGGTATCTGCCGTCATTTTAATGGTTTAAGGTTAACACATATAGGAATAAATATATTAAAACTCAAATTCCTGGCTTGGTGCCTGTGGCTCAAGCGGCTAAAGCACCAGCCACGTACACCTGACTTGGCAGGTTAGAATCCAGCCTGGCTGGCCAAATAACAATGATGGCTGCAACCAAAACATAGCCAGGCATTGTGGCAGGCGCCTGTAGTTCCAGCTACTTGGAAGGCGGAGGCAAGAGAATTGCTTGAGCCCAGAAGAGATGGAGGTTGCTGTGAGCTGTGATGCCACCACACTCTACCCAGGGTGACAGCTTGAAGCTCTGTCTCAAAAAAAACAAAAGACTCAGATTCCTATAAAGGAACTCATGCTTCCATTTTAAGTAATCAGTGACATCATTGATATGTTACTTATATTTTGGCATTTTAATCTCAATCATAAATTCCAATTATATAATTTCCAAATCAAGAGATGTACAACCTACATTCTGTTATATACCCCTTTCCCAAAAACATAATTTACATCTGCCAAAAGGCAAAAGCATGTAAATGTCAGTAACTGCCCCAATAAAACATTTCATAAAATTATCAAATTTCTACAAGTTTTTTTTTTATATATATTTGCTTCATGGGTATAGAGTAAGAACATAACATAGCCCTTAACTTGAGAAGTTTTGATAAGAGAATAGTACTGCAATAGGAAGGCAATCATTTCAAAGTCTAGATGGAAATGCCAAGAGTTAAAAATCAAGTATGTTCTAGGTTGATAAAGGTAATTTATCATTCCTTAACTACTTATAACAGTTTAAAAGTGTTATAGTTAACCACTGCCTTAACATTAAAGTATAAAAAGTGAATTGCAGGGTGGTGCCTGTGGCTCAGTGAATAGGGCGCTGGCCCCATATACCGAGGGTGGTGGGTTCAAACCCAGCCCTGGCCAAATTGCAATAAAAAAATAGCTGGGCAATGTGGCGGACGCCTGTGGTCCTACCTACTTGGGAGGCTGAGGCAAGAGAATCGCCTAAGCCCAAGAGCTGGAGGTTGCTGTAAGCTGTGATGCCATAGCACTCTACCAAGGATGACAAAGTGAGACTCTGTCTCAAAAAAAAAAAAAAAAGTCAATTGTATATATTCAGTAATCTGTTACTGTAAGGTTAATAAAACTTATTCAGTATGCATTGTCAGAAAAATCACAAAAGATGGTTCAATTTATACTGTATACAACCCTTGGAAAACTAGACAGGGCCCCAAACAATAAGTGCCCAACTTGCAGCACAGGCTAGAGACAGGACAAGAGTTAACTGCAATAGGGTAATACCATACTAGTATTGTACACTGGAATATTCAGAATTTCAACAAATGTTCATTTTCCAGAATATTTATTTTATAGGTCTTATCCTCTGGATACAATATTCAATACTGTACATTTACTTCTTTTGAGTGATTTAACAAATGCTGATCACACCTTCAAGCACTTGTAAATGTTAAGGTTGTATAGATTCTGCAGCAAGTTACTTCCCCAAAGAAGCTTATGGTTTAGAAGATATCCATTCTGACACTCTCATCACTATACTTTTGTTGAAAACCAAACCAAACTCTTTTCCTTTCTAAGTCATATCTCCTAAGTGACATTTGATAGATGCCAAAGGTCTAATTGAAGTTCTTACTGTATCATTACAACAGTTCTCAGCTGTGTGGACTCTGGACCACTGGGATACAGTGAGGTATTGCTTTAAATGCTGACTTATGTAAAACAAGTATTTCCTCTCCTGTTAAAAGTGATTAGAATAATTCAGGTTGTACATGAGTTTTTAAAAACAATCATTTTGTAGAACTAATTTCCTGTGACAATTCTATTATTTTTTTTTTTTTTTTTGCAGTTTTTGGCCGGGGCTGGGTTTGAAACCACCACCTCCAGCATATGGGGCCGGCGCCCGACTCACTGAGTCATAGGCGCCACTCTATTATTATTATTATTATTGAGACAGAATTTCACTGTGTTGCCCTTGGTAGAGTGCTGTGGCATCACAGCTCATAGCAACCTCAAACTCTTGGCCTTGAGTGATTCTCTTGCCTCCCAAGAAGCTGGGATTGACAACGCCCGGCATTTTTTTTGTTGCAGTCGTCATTGCTGTTTAGCTGGCCCAGGCTGGGTTAGAACCCACCAGCCTTGGTGCATGTGGCTGGCACCATAACCACTCTGGTATGGGTGATAAGCCAATTCTCTTATGTTCTTACCACTCTCATCACTCATAAAATATATCACCAGCATGAATTTTGTAATGACTTACAAGATTTGCTCTCCACCTGAAACTCTTACCACATATCTCACATTTGTAAGGTTAATCCCCTATGTGAACTCGCCTGTGAAACTGAAATTTTGAAGATGGAATGAAGACTTTACTGCGCACATCACATTTGTATGGTTTCTATCCAGTATGCACATTCTGATGAAGCTGAAGATTTGAGGCCTGACTGAAGTGTTTTCCATATTCCCCACATGTGTATGGTTTCTCTCCTCAGTATACCCTCTGCTGCATATCAAGATTAAGGCTCTACTTGAAGCCCTTCCCACACTCTTCACACTTGTATGGTTTTTCTCCAGTGTGGACTTTTTTTTTTTTTTTTTTTGTAGAGACAGTCTTACTCTATGGCCCTCGGTAGAGTGTCGTGGTGTCACACAACTCACAGCAACCTCCAGCTCTTGGGCTTAGGCAATTCTCTTGCCTCAGCCTCCCCAGTAGCTGGGACTATAGGTACCCGCCACAACGCCCAGCTATTTTTTTGTTGTTTTGCAGTTCAGCCGGGGCTGGGTTTGAACCTGCCACCCTCGGTATATGGGGCCGGTGCCCTACTTGCTGAGCCACAGGCACCACCCCAGTGTGGACTTTTTGATGAGCTTGAAGGTGTGCATTCCGACGAAAGCTCTTCCCACACTTCTCACACTTGTATGGCTTTTCTCCAGTGTGGACTTTTTGATGAGCTTGAAGGTGTGAAGTCCGACCAAAGCTCTTCCCACACTCCTCACATTTGAATGGTTTTTCCCCACTGTGGACTCTCTTATGGGCCAAAAGAGTTGATGCCTGCCTGAAGACTTTCCCACATTCCTCACAATTATACGGTTTCTCTCCTGTGTGGATTCTACAATGAATTTTAAGATCAGCTCTACGACTGAATCCCTTTCCACACTCTTCACATTTGTATGGTTTCTCACCAGTATGGATCACCTGGTGCATCTGCAGTCGTGAACGCTGACGGTAGCCCTGTCCACACTCTTCACACTTATAAGGTTTGTCCACACTATGTGTTTTCAGATGGATTTTAAGATATAAACTGTGACAGAAGGCTTTCCCACACACCTCACATTTATAAGGTTTCTCTCCTGTGTGGATTCTACAATGAATATTAAGATTGGCTCTACGACTGAATCCCTTTCCACATTCTTCACATTTGTATGGTTTCTCACCAGTATGGATCAGCTGGTGAATCTGCAGTTGTGAACTCCGATTGAAGCCCTGTCCACACTCTTCACACTTATAAGGTTTCTCCACACTATGTGCTTTCAGATGGATTTTAAGAGATGAACTCTGACGGAAGGCTTTCCCACACACCTCACATTTATAAGGTTTCTCTCCTGTGTGGATTACCAGATGTATTTGATAATGGATTTTCATCCTGAACCTCTTCCCACACTCATCACATTTGTATGGTTTCTCCCCTGTGTGGACTCCCTGATGGGCATGAAAATTTGAATTGTAAATGAAGCCCTTACCACATATTTTACATACATATGGCTTCTCTCCAGTGTGGATTCTTCGATGAGCCTGAAATTGTGAAGGCTGAATAAAACACTTACCACAGTCTTCACATTTGTAAGGTTTCTCACCTGTGTGGACCCTCTGATGGATACGAAGATTTGAGCTATAAGTGAAACACTTTCCACAGTCCTCACAGTTATATGGTTTCTCTCCTGTATGGACCATGCAGTGAGTATTAAGTGCTGATCTACGGCGGAAGTTCTTACCGCATATATTACATTTAAATGGTTTCTCCCCCGTATGGATTCTCTGATGTTCTTGAAGATGGAAAGCACGTATGAAGGCCCTACCACATTTGTCACAATTATGGGGTTTCTCTCCTGTATGTAATTTGCAATGCGCAGTAAGTGTTGATCTACGGCTGAAGCCTTTCCCACATTCCACACATTTGAATGGTTTCTCTACAGTGTGGACTCTATGATGAATTTGGAGATATGAGCTGTGGCTGAATTCTTTACCACACACATCACACTTATAATGTTTCTCTCCCATGTGAACTCTCTGATGAATATGAAGAGCTGGCCTATCACAGAAGTTTTTTCCACACTCATCACATGTGTGAGACTTTTCTCTTGAATGTAACTGTTGATGAAGATCAAAGCTGTAGACATCACTGAAGGATTTTTTACAACCATGACACTGGTAAAGTTTGTGTCTTGTGTGACTTATAGGTAGTTCTGCCTCAACTTGGCAAGACAAATCAGCTTGTCTGGGAAACTGAGAAATATTTATCACAAAGTCTTGACATCTGCTTAAATCACTTGCACTTTGTTGCCATATTTCCCTGTAGGAAAGCTCTTCATGTGGTTCTGCGTCTGGAATAGTCTCCATCTCACTTTGGATCTTGTCTGCTGTAAGGACAGAGAATTCAGAGATTTGGACAACAGAAGGCTCTGTTCAAAGTTTCAAGATTTCATACTTAGGAGATAGCATGACATTTTAAGAAATCCAGAAAAGGTCCAGTTTGTCTTTTCCACCTGTACCATGGTCTTTGGTTTACGTAAGTAGAGAAACCAAAAGTTGGTTTAGTTGGCTGCTATTCTCGAGGCATTAATGAGACCTATTAGACCATACCAAATATCCTATGTGACATACAGGCTAGAAACCAAAGACTTAATTTTTTTGTTTGTTTGTTTTTTTGAGACAGAGCCTCAAGCTCTCACCCTGGGTAGAGTGCCTTGGCATCTCAGCTCACATCAACCTCCAACTCCTGGGCTTAAGCGATTCTCTTGCCTCAGCCTCCCAAGTAGCTGGGACAACAGGCACCTGCCACATCTCCAGGCTATTTTTTGGTTGTAGTTGTCATTATTGTTTGGTAGGTCTGGGCTAGATTCAAACCCAAGAGCTCTGGTATATATGACTGGTGCCCCAGCCACTTGAGCTACAGGCACCTAGCTGGAAAGACTTAATTTTTTTTTTTTCTTCAGGCAGAGTCTCACTCTCTTGCCTAGGTTAGAGTGCCATGGTATCAGCCTAGCTCATAGCAACCTCAAACTCTTGGGTCCAGCCTCCTGAGAAGGTAGGAATACAGGTGAACACTGCAACACCCAGCTAGTTTTTCTATTTTTAATAGAGATGGGGTCTCACTCTTGGTCTGGCTGGTCTTGAACTTCTGAGCTTGAGCCTGAGCATCCACCTGACTCAGCCTCGCAGATTACAGAGATTACAGGTGTGAGCCATTGCACCCAGCCCAGAGACATAATTTAAAAATTGACAGTATGATACAAACTGTTAACCTACTGCCATTTCTAATGAATTATAAAGTAAGCATGGAATCCTGGATAGTAAAGTATAAAAACATGGAATGCACATAGATAATAGAATATGAATCAATAAGAAATTTAAGGAATGCAAAAAATAATCAGATACTTTGCAGTTTGAGTTCATGTTTTGTTTTTTTCTGAATGCTTTTCCAGGATTTTAAACTATAGTTCACTAGAGGGCTATAATTTTTAATCAGAAAAATCATTGGGAAAGGCCAATTTATCTACAGCCCCAATTCAAAAGGAACCAGCAGGCCCTCTAGCTTTCTTTTCATCTCAAGTGATTCTTGCCACCATGATTTTTCAGCATCATCGATGTACCCCATCACTCATATACCCTTTCAGCTTCCCCATAAAATTAGTTTTCCATCCTTTTTCTATTTCAAATAACTTACTTGAAAATGATGATTTCTTTCTAGGACTTGGCTTTAATTTTCAGAAAAAGCCAAACAGGGATTCATTTATTTATGTGACATGTATCTGGTGAGCACTCAGTGTGACAGGCAGAGTTCTGGACAATGACTAGAGAGTAGGAAAATGTAAAATGTGTATAACATCCAAATTTTAAAATGCTTCCCTTGTTGATGCAGTACTGTGGTGGGGAAGACATACATTAAACAATCAGTGACTTACTGTGTTAGATGGTGAAAAAGTGCTGTGAGGTGAACTGAGCAAGGTTCTGCCCATCCATTAACACATTCATTATGCTGACAAATATTTAAATAACTGGACTATTCTAGGCACTGAAGTTAGAGCAATAAACAAAACAGACAGAACTCCCCCCCCCC
>CAUYRH010000777.1:0-22548 GCA_963574655.1 Perodicticus potto
AAAATTTTGATTATTTAAATAATTTTTTTTTGACGTTTTTGTTGTTGAAAAATTTTTTAATATTAAATCATCATTAAAAATGGAGAAGCAAGAATTCAATGTACTCAATTCTAATATGAAAGCAGTAGATGATCTAATACAAAGTAGGGGGTAGGGAAATGAGGGAACAGAGAGAGGGGAGGGGGGAGGGTGATGGGGAGTCACGGTGGATGGCACATCTCTTGGGGGTGGGACATAATTACAAAAGAGACTTTACCTAACGCAGTAAGTGTAACCTATGTTTTTGTACCCCCAATGAATCCCAAACAATAAAATTAATTAATTATAATTTTAAAATGTTTTATGGTTTTAGGCCTTTGATCTATTTTGATGTAATTTTTGTAGATGGTACAAGGTAACATTACAACTTCATTGTTTTTCATGTGGCTATCCAGTTGTCCCAACACCATTTATCGAAGAGACAGTCCTTTCCTCACAAATGCTCATGACAGCCTTGTTAAAAGTCATTTCACCATGTACACAATCCATAAACTATTTTCATAACTATTTTCAGGTAAACTATACCAATAAATTTGAAAAATCACCAAAATACATATACTTTGAAAACATAAGATCCAAACAAGTGGAGTTGA
This sequence comes from Perodicticus potto, assembly GCA_963574655.1. Lineage (NCBI taxonomy): Eukaryota > Metazoa > Chordata > Mammalia > Primates > Lorisidae > Perodicticus > Perodicticus potto. Next base: position 633 of record CAUYRH010000777.1, read on the forward strand.
CCATATTCATGGTCCCATTTTGCCTTACTCTTTAAAGTATGACACTTCCAGATTCCAATGATAGTGTGTGTTCACAGACTATCCTTTGGTCACCCAGAAAAAGGGAGAGTGCTTCTTTTTAAAAAAGGGCAATTTAAAAAATAGAAAAGGGACTCATTTAAATGGTTCGTGTAGAAAAAATGAAAAAATATCTTAGGTTGATATCCAATAATATTATCTGCTTAATTTTTATTCAGAAATATTGTATGGTGATTTATTAAAATAAATTGCTAAGAGATCAGAATACTCAGGAAATGGGGATTACTGCTTTTAGTGGAACTTTCTGATGAACTGAACATTAACAAGAAACCCACATTTTTGTGTGTTTTCATCTTTTCTGCTGAAAAAGTTGACAATATTCATCAGTTGATTTTCCTGTCAAATTTAAAGAGCCTAGCAAACTGAAACGTTTGATTCAGAGATTATGTATAAACCAAAGTGACAAAGACTTTGGTTTGAATTCTATCTTAGCCACTTATCAGGTTTGTAATTTAGGGCTGGTTACCGTTACCTCTTTGTGTCTTAGTTTCCTCACCAGGAAAATAGTGAGAATTGTTATTCATGCTTATTGCATAGCACAGTGTTTGGAACATTGCAAACTCTCAAAAATTTCAGGTGTTACCATTATCACTGTTTATTACTGTTGAATGTAAAGTACTATCCTAGATGCAATGGGGAAATTAAGAAAAGTAGGACACAAAGTTGAAAACTCCAGGTGCTTACTGTGCAAGTAGGGGATACAAGAATCACATCCATGGCTCAGCACCTGTCGCTCAGCGGTTAGGGCACTGGCCACATACACTGGGGCTGGAGGGTTCAAACCCGGCCTGGGTCTGCCAAACAACAGTGACATCTACAACAAAAGAATAGCTGGGCGTTGTGGCAGGCACCTGTAGTCCTAGCTATTAGGGAGGCTGAGGCAAGACAATCGCTTAAGCCCAAGAGTTTGAGGTTTCTGTGAGCTGTGACACCACAGCACTCTACCCAGAGTGACATAGTGAGACTCTGTCTCCAAAAAAAAAAAAACATTACATCCATGAAAAAGTTAAGTTTCATTGGGATGCTGTAAGTTGTGAAGGGTCTTGCCAAATGAGTGATGCGTACTTCAGGCCTACACGAGTTCAGGGAGGGGAAACAAGAATTGAGTAGGTGAAGGTGAGAAAAGGAAGGAAGAGGAAGGAGGAGAGGTGAAAGAAGGAAATGACACAACAGAAGCAGGCAAGCCCTGAATGATTCAGCTAGATGAGGGAGAAGGAAAAGCACTAGAAAAGGTGTAGGTCAGAAATGAGCATGGCATGTTCTGGGGAATGGCTGTGAGGCTGTCTGTGTGAGTCATCATTTTGGACATCAAGATTCCTTGTTAGGACTGCAGCTGAAAAAGATGTAGCAATTAAACTGAATGTATGCTGACCCCTGGGACTTTCTCTAAATGTCTAAAAGAGTAAGACAATAAAAACTCTAAAGAATAAAAATTAAGATTAAAAAAAAGACTTTAAAAAAAGATTTGACCAATAATTTGCCTTTTCCTGCAATAAATTTATAGTCCTCATGAACCAATGTTCCCTGCAAGTGTGATTCTATTTAATTGACACATTGGTGTATAATACAGTAGAACCTCCATAGTTGTCCACCTCCTTATGTTCATTACCTCTTAAAGTTGACTTAATTTTCGGGTGGTGCCTGTGGCTCAAAGGAGTGGGGTGCTGGCCCCATATGCCAGAGGTGGCGGGTTCAAATCCAGCCCTGGCCAAAAAAAATAAATAGATAAAATAAAATAAAAAGTTGACTTAATTTTCATAGACCAGAAATGCACCACATGTAGTTATCAGTACAGTAGGCCTAGTTCCTCATGTTGACATCTATGTATGTTGAACAGTTACAGTCCCTTGGGTGGTCAACTTACAGCGGTTATATTGTATTACAAGCCTTATCAGTTTGTCGGAGAATAAGCCACATTTGTGCAAAGGTCTCTGAAATGTGAGAGAGGGGGGCTATTAATAAAGTTATTCAAAATACCATTTGAATTTTTCCTGTGGATTGAGGCTGTATCATGGTATCCAGTGTGGGGAACAATGAGGAGTAATACTGAGAGATGAAGAGAACTTGATTTCGGGCCTTAGCTTTGCTTGTTACTCTTGGACAGTGACCTTATACTTGTAAAAATTACTTCCTTACCTCTTCATGTGCCACACATTGACCAAGTTCACAGCTGGTGGTGACCAGCCCTCTTACTTTATGTTTAAAGTGAATGGATTGAACACCCTCCCAAATTGAGTATTAAGCAGAGTTTTGAGACCATAGAAGATTTCACCTAATGGAAGAACAGGTTTGGCCACAGAAATGTCCCCAAAGTCTAAGCCTCTACGTTACATTAACAGCTGAAGAACCGATTTAGCATCTTGCGATATTTCTGACTCCTTGTTGGAGCTGAGGTTTTGATATGGTAGATAGAACCACAGAATTCACTGATATGTTTGGAAATGCCTTCTGGTTAGAATGAAGAAACAGAACCTTCCTGGGTATTTCTTGAAATACTGGGGCAACTTGGGGACCTTGGCCAGGGACATTGTAGGACCCCTGCTCTCTATCCTGACTTTCCCTCTTTCTTCATAAATATTTCAATCCTGCTGAGGCTCCTTTAGGTGGTCGGTTGAGTTGGGGGGGAAGTGAGAGGAAAAGAGAAAGGGTGGTTCCATTGCTTTACCTTGTGATGGGGTCTGGGGAAAGGTCGTCTTAGGATCTAATTTGCATATGAACCTGAGTTGTTTTTCCTGTCTTCTCTTTTGTAAAGTCCAGCTGGCCAGACCCACCTCTTTGAGTCCTATTGGCTACTTCCCAGAGACACTCCTCAATTGCCAGTGCCCATTTACCACCTAGCTTCTTCCTATATGCGAGCAACAGCTCATGGCTCAGCCATGAACTTTCTCCCCTGGGTTGTCATGACCTGATTGTCCACTCCTGATTTCAAAACATGTTCTTCATCTCATTTTCTCCCTGTTCTCAGGGAATTACTCAGAGACTCTTCTTTGGTCCTTACCCTGCCTCTTTTTTATTCCCTAAACTAAGATTCTTGGAATAGGAATTGTGTTCCAACTCTGTAGTTCTTATAGAGGCCCTAATTTTGTCTAGGGGGCTGTTTCAGAAGGGTCCAGGTGTATCAATTATGCTGCCCATGTCTGTGCGCCACCTCTTCAATCACTTGTATCCTTTTGTTTGTGAAGCACAACAGAGTGTGCTTTCAGAAAGACTTTTTTGTATTCCTGGAGTCTAAAAATATTTGCATGTAAATGTTGGGAATCCAGACAGTCTCCCTAAGATCTACACTTTGCATGGGGAGGCATACAGAACACTGGGTGCATTTGAAAATTAAATTTATACCAATTACACCTTGGGTTCCTGCTGCATAGCACTGTGCTAACATCTGAGAAGGAGAAAGTGTGACATTGATCAAGGCAAAGCATAAATAACCACATTTCAAAATGTATACAAACTGCATAATGACAGTTTCCAAACTATTAGCTTACTTTACAAAAAAAGTTAATTCAACACAAGCCTAGAGCTGGCTATTGCTTATATGTTGTGCTGCCAGTTGGCAAGCACAGCTTTGCAAGGGGATTGGGGGAAATGAAGGTTATTGTAGTGGAAGCACATTCGGCCTTTTGTGAGGAGGGTACAAATTGCATCACTCTCTCAAGCCCCTGCTGTTCAGTGTTCAAGAGTGGACACCAGGATACTGCATGCCTTCAAGGGAAGTTGCTTACTTTTCCAAGAGGTAAAATGGCCCAGTGCCAAGGATTGGAGAGGAGGTGGAAGTTTATAGCCCCTTGAAAGAAAGATGGGCAGATGGAAATGATAGACACTGAAAAGCTGTACTGAGGCTGCTGTGTGCTGCCCCTTGCTGGGCAATCCTGGGCACCAGGGCCAGCACACTACCTCAGCAAGCCATGCCACTGCTCTGGGCCCATATCCTCCCCTACGTAAAATGAAGGGAGTCACTGGATGACTGTGAAAATCCCCTTCACTTCAGAAAGAATACCATGGTCTCTTCCTTTAAATCACAAGTTGCCCAAAAGAGAAAAAGACCCATTGCTTAAAAGAGTGGCATAGAATAATAGGACTGGTTTTCTGTGATTGCCTTCCCTTTACTGCAGGACTCGTGAACATTTCTCTCACCAAATTTAAGGTAATCTTGTGTGAAGACAACCCAAAGTGTATGCTGGAAAAGGGGGGAACAGTCTGAGGCAAAGGCTTATTCTCTTTGGGTCACCCTTGACTAATTGGGAAGGAGCATTAGGAAAGTCTTAAATGAAAATACATAGAGCCTCTAATAAGGTGGACCACCCAAGGGACTGAAACAAACTGGTCAACATACAGAACTAGGCCTACTATGCTGATACATACATGTGCATGTCCAGTCTATGAAAATTCAGTCAACTTAAGGAGATGGTCAATGTATTCCTACATTGGTGGTCAATTATGGAGGTTCCACTGTAGTGTCATGTGGCACCCTCAGGAAGATGGGCACATGATAAGGGTTATGTTGTCATCTCCAGAGTGTCCACTCAAGGTCCAAGAACCCAGTCCAAGCTCTATGCACCACTTCCAGCAATAAAGGTCCTGGGCTACAGAAATTCGAATTAGACAAAATTAGATTTACTAATCATGAAATGCAGTAAAAGACTCTATTTAAAGTGCCATTATTTTACCTTCAGGTTTTCAACAGTTCCTAGAGTAGTCAGCCCTAAATGGTTGGGTACAAAAACAGTACATCCATATATGCTTACAGCACGTCCAATTTTAAGTATAATACCCTGTGATCAGAAATCAGGCAAATGCCTGTGCTTTTGAAAAAAACTCATATCAAACTCTGTTCTCCTATTTTGTGTATACTAACTCTTTGCTTTGTTTAAAAAATCACCTTTCACATCTATCTCAAGGGAGATACTTGTATTTCCAGATGAAGAATTATTTCTGGTTCCTTCCTTGCCCATGTTTCTAAGCACAGCAGAACCTCCATGGTTGACCGCCTCCCTGCATTGACCATCTCCTTAAGTTGACCTAATTTTCATAGATCAGACATGCACCACATGTACTTATCGGTATAGTAGGCCTAGTTCCTTATGTTGACCACCACCGTATTTTGACTAGTTTGTTATAGTCCCTTGGGTAGTCAAAGTACATAGGTTCTACTGTACTTACAGTCTAAATGGTGGCTTGAAATGTTGATTCTCAAGCATTTCCATACTACATCTCCAAGGTTCTGATCACATATATTTGAAACAAGAACCAGGTTATATAAATCTAGTTTTAACCAAAAAGGTTTGTTTTTGTTTCCCCCAATAGCTCATACTTTCTTCCTGCTTAATATGACCATGAAAGTTACTATTGTGAAAGGTCTCGGACATGCACTGTTTAACGTGAAACAACATTAGAAAGCATAAGCAAATCCAGAATTGATTGCATTAGTGTAAAATGCTGAAGCTCCTGTGCTCCCTTCTGAGATTGTATTGATAACTTTCCAGCCAAAACTAACATCTGGAGAGACAACCTATCACAGGTTGACATATTTGCTGATAAGCCAAGTCTTATGATATATTTTAGAAATTAATTTCCTTATATTAGAATAATTAATTTTGCATTTATGACTTAGAGAATTTGAAGAGCACTTTAAGAGATAATGCTTTTTGTGGGATTAGTTTAGAAGACCTCTCCCTTCTAAAACCAAAACTGAGAGGAAACTTTTTTTTGCAGGAATGTTTTACACATTTCCTCTGTCCCCCATCCTACCACCCTTCCTGGCACCTAGTAGATATAACTTAAAAAATAGTATAAATGTCTCTTGAAGACCCCACCCATCTAACTATTCATAGTTTTGCTTCTTCCAGCCAGCCTGAGATTATAAAATTGTTGTTTATCTGTGTCAGACTAGATGTCAGAGTTAACTGTGGTATTTGCATGCTGGATGATGTTTGGCTTTGAGTCACTGAGTGGTGAAGCTGGATGGGATCCTGGAGCCTTTATTTGTACAAATGTTGTACCTCCAAGAGGACTTACAGTGCTTAGAAACCTGATGCTCAACAAAAAAAGGGTCAACAAAGGGAAGTAAGAATAGATGGGTTTATAAATCACTGAGGTGACAATGGGCATGCCTGAGGGCATCCCTGGATGTTCTCCTGTCAGGGGATCCCAGCCTGAGGTCCTGATGACCTTCTTGCTGCAGAAGTCTCACATTACATACAACTGCTTTGCTAACCTTGAAATTCACATGTGAAAAGTCAGAGAAGAAAGGTATGAAAAGTATCAAACCTGCTAAAAATGTGTATTTTCCAGAGAAAACAAAGCCTCCCTTTAAATTGGGAGTATATAACTGTGGTGAAACTTGTCTTTGATACCCCATCTCCAGTTCACCTCTGGTGACAGGAGATGCTGGTATACTCATCTTATCTGAAGCCATTGCAAGCATTTCACAGCATGAGTGTGTTTATAAAATTACCGTTAAGTTGCTAGAAATTGCTCAAATGCAAAGGTTCTACTAAAAAGTTAAACGTTTTAAAAGTAGAGAGAGGGAAGGCGGGAGGTGGGTCACTGTGTGTGACACACCTATTGGGGGCAGGACACAACTGTTAAGAGGGTCTTTACCTAACAAATGCAATCAGTGTAACCTAGTTCTTTGTACCCTCAATGAATCCCCAACAAGAAAAAAAATAGCGAGCCTGGCTTACCTCTCCCACCCTCTTGTCTCCTACCCAGCAAGATTTACATGAAGACAACATGAACATCAACACAGCAAAGGGCTACTTCTTTTCAATGAGAGATTATCCTGAAACATTGCTTGGGGGACCATCTCTTGCCTTAAGCAGCACTAAACCAAGTTTCCCTTTCTATATTTAATCAGCAGGAACTAGGATTCTCTCAAAGATGTTGAAAGCAAACACACACACACACACACACACACACACACACACACACACGAACTTGAAGGTGTGATTGTCTGCTTCCTTCCTATTCCTGGATGGGGAAGTTACAGTAATGAATTCTCCTGTGCTGGAGGTGAAGAGAGAAGAGCCTCTTTCTGAGTTTGATGAAGTGCCCCCCTCCTGTGTCTCCCTTTGAGTTGCAGAACCACTGGACCAGAATGATTCCTGTTCAATCCCTATCTCCTCCACAAAATGGAGGGCAGTGAACAGAATTTAGAGTACTGGATGAATATTTGACTGCCACCTTCCCGTGAGACCCTGTGTGTAGCCTCTTAGGAAATTTTCCTTCAAGTCCAGGAGTTAGTCCTTAGCATAAATGGAACACAGCCCTGCCCAGGAATGGACGGTTTCTCTCACTGGAGACTTACCCTTCCCATCCTACACATACATGTATGTGCTCGCAAGAGGGCAGGGTGGGGTTGAGAATGGGGCAAGATGTGGAAGAAGAATGTGTGGGTTAGCCAGGTGTTGTAGCAGGCACCTGTAGTCCCAGCTACTTGGGAGGCTGAGGCAAGAGAATCACCTAAGCCCAAGAGCTGGAGGTTGCTGTGAGCTGTGACGCCACAGCACCGTACCGAGGGTGACAAAGTGAGACTGTTTCAAAAAAAAAAAAAAAAAGGTGTGGGTCAGCATAAACCTGCCATGGGTACTTGGTGAATTGATGTGCAGAGCCTACTATGGTGATTTAGGGATATTACTTGATGAAAAGAGGTCTCTTCAACATTATGTTCAAATCACATTCCTTTGGCAATTCCCACCCATATTCCACTATCCCCATTTGACACCCAAAACCAGTATGTTGCTTACTTCACATCTTTATTGAAAATGCAATTGTATGGACTACAGAAACAACAGGGCATTTTCACTTACTAAATTCATTTAACACTCCTATGGCAAACTCTTATATATTATGCTGAGAACAATTTGTATCTGACAAAGCAGCACTTTGGAAAAAATCGTCATGAGGACACTTTAGTAAAAGGGACCTGCATAAGGACCATTGATTCCAGGGCCCCATCCTATGCCTACAGGAGCCATGCCAATGGGAGGCACAGGTGGCCCACGTGGCACAGGTACCACGGGGTGCCTAGGCACAATAGGTGGTGGCACAGGCATAATAGGTGGTAGCAAAGGTGGCATAGGTGGCCCAGGTAGCATAGGTGGCCCAGGCAGCATAGGTGGCCCCAAAGCCCTTGGAAACATATGACCATATCTCCAAGCAGGATCCAGAAGATGGAAGTTATGATAAGGCCCATCCCAGAATAGCCCCATTGGTGGGGGCATGGCAACAGGGGCCATATTTCTTAACATTTGTGCCCTCTGATGTCGTCTCCACTTGGCCCTTCTGTTTTGAAACCAAACCTTCAATCAGAGGGAAGAAAGGGATGAGTTTAGTATACTGGAAAGTCAATGTCACAATAGGAAAAAACCCAACATGCAAATCTATAAGCCATTGAGATTTTAAACTGCAACAGGCTAAGTTATTTTCTTATTGTTGAAATATCTTAGGGAAGTAAATGGCTCATCTCCTCCCTTCAGCTGACTACCTTAGTGAGCTAAGCCTAGTCCAGAGCCCAGCACATTGTTTTGTCTCTCTCCTCCTTTTAATAGTTCTTACTGTTTTTTCCTACAACTTAGATGCAGCTTCCTGCTGTTGATGTTCAAGCCTGGTAACAGGATAAAGAAATGAAGGATTATTAGCTGTCTGCCCACCTCTGCCCCCTTTTCATTAAGGATAGTGCCACCCTGATTATGGGGAAATCTGAATACTAAAAAGAGGGGCCCAATTAAAGTCAGACTGAGGCTGGATGTGGTGGCTCAAGCCTGTAATCCTAGCACTCTGGGAGGCTGAGGCAGGTGGATTGCTTGAGCTCACAAGTTCAAAACCAGCCTGAGCAAAAGCAAGACCCCCGTCTGTACTAAAATTAGAAATAACTGAGGCAAAAGGATCACTTGAGCCCAAGAGTTGGAGGTTGTCGTGAGCTTTGACACCACGGCACTCTACCGAGGGCAAAAGCCTGAGACTCTGTCTCAAAAAACAAAACAAAACAAAACAAAGAAAAAAACAAAGTCCGATTGAGGGAACCATTCCCTGTTAATAGTCTATCTTTAGTCTGAAGTAACTGATGATGAGGCATGTTAGACTTGTAGACAGATGATTTCCTTCAAAATTGTTTAAGGAAAAAAATTAAGGACTCATTCCTCCTCTGAAACTTCCTGAAAATTAAACAGGTGGTGGTATGTCAAGTGAGGCCCTATCATGGGTCTCAGGGACTTTGTGGTGTATATTACTGGGCATGAGAGTTGCTAACTCCCCAGACACTGCCTTGGTATTTTAGCCTTTAGTATTAAGGAAAGTTTAGCCTGATTGCATCCAAACTCACTAGACTCTCAAAATCCTTTTCCCAGACAAGTGTTTGGGCACCCTATTGTCAATTTTGCATGCTCCAAACTGCCCTACCCACCAAACTTTCTGGGCTCAGGAAAAGGACAGCTTATTGGTTCTAGCTATACTTTCAGGATTCTGGGCCAAAGCTACTGCTGCCCAGTGAGGCAGTGCACCCTAAGTCACAGCCAGAATCACTCCTTAAGCAGGAGACCCCAATCCCATTGCTCATTTCTAAGGCAGGAAGATCCAACTCCAGATTTTAGGAAGCTGTTCAATAATAATGTGGACAATGGATGGGGTCACAAAAAAGGTTTCTCCCCAAGCATTCTCTAACTACTACAAACCAACCAACAAACCAAGCCATCAATTAGACTTTACTGCCTTCTTAGTGCACTAATAAGGTGTGCATTGTATTTAAACCTTTTGGAAGCTCCGAAATGGTAAATTTTAATTTAGACAAAGGATCTCTTTTCCCTGCCTCAAGAAATGTTTTCTCTCTCCCACCTTAGGAGAGTTAGGGACCTTTTGCTGCATGAATATCTAGTCTGAAGAACAACAGTGCAACAGAGTTAATTTTGTAGGGATTCAAGTGTGCCAGTAGTTAAATCTCCTTAAACATAATAAAAGCCAACAGAAGGCAAATTTTGTTAAGGGCCCATATTAGGTCCATATTCCAAATACTAATATCATAAAACAGATCTACTATATTTGCAAAATGAAGGTGTGTCTATTAAAAGTTTCTTAAGAGAAACTCATCCTACAGAGTTTGGAAATAAAGAAGAATATTTTTCCCTTCTAAAAATCCATTAAGAAGCCTATATAAACCCAGGGAGAAGGAAAAAGTAACTTAGCAAACTTTAAGTTTTTCTTTTTCTCTGAGTTTGTTTTGTTTGCCTGGGAAAGTAGAGGTTTGTCATCCCAACCTGAGACTGGGCCTGTCTATAAATCCAACCTGTGGCATGTGAGGACTCCAGCACCAGGTGGCCTTCTTTATTAGGCTGCTTTTCTGGATACCAGTAACAATATACAGTGTGTTTCCATCACTACACTCATATATGCATTTGGGGGCAAAGCTATTAAGCTCATCCTAGTTTTTTTTTTTATTTTATTTTGGAAAATGCTTCTTTCATGCAACTATGGTTTTCTATAATCTCAAATGATCACCTTTTGATCCCATTACCTATACAATCAGTAATCATTGCCGTAATAAATGAAAAAGTAGACCAGGTGCAGGGGCTCACACCTATAATCCTAGCACTCTGGGAGGCAGAGGCAGGTGGATTTCTTGAGCTCATGAGTTCAAGACCAGCCTGAACATGAGTGAGATCCCATCTCTACTAAAAATATAAAAACTGAGGCAAGAGGATTGCTTGCACTCAAGAGTTAGAAGTTGCTGTGAGCTATGATGATGCCATGGTACTACCCAGGTGACAGCCTGAGACTGTCTCAAAAAAAAAAAAAAAAAAAAAGAAAGAAAGAAAGAAAGAAAAAGTATTTTAAATCAACACAGGTAAGAATGTAGCCTAAGGTATCAACAAACTCCAACCAAATTCCAGAAAACCCACCTTTTCAAAATAATACCACCACCAAAAGGGAAAAAGCAAAATTTAAAAATTTTTCAAGGGAATATTCGCATAAAAAAAGAGAAAAAATAAGGCGGTGCCTGTGGCTCAAAGGAGTAGGGCACTGGCCCCATATGCCAGAGGTGGCGGGTTCAAACCCAGCCCTCACCAAAAACTGCAAAAAAAAAAAAAAAAAAAGGAAGAAAAAATATTCACTTATTGTTTGGTAGTTTCATAAAGTTGAAGTTGCGTGCATCTGTAATGGATGTTTGACAGTATACAATTCTTCTCTAACCTTTCTACGCTTTGTAGGTTAGTGGGATTTTATTCAAAATTGTTCTTTTTTATTTTTAAAAGACAATTTTCCAAAGTTTACAAACCTTCCCTCAATTACCACTGTAATTGCAAAATTTTAGACATGTTTTCAGGCTGAAATAAAAGTAGTAAAAAAATAAAAAATTAGGGCTGCCATTCTCTATGCTATTTTTTCAAAACACAAGTAACAGCCAGAGGACTAGGCACTTGAATTGTAAACTATCTCCCACCCACTCTCACCAGTTTCAATAGTTAAGTACCATGTTCCATGTATGAAATTACTCCTTATCCTAACATCTAAATATTTATAAATTCACTCATTTAGCTAAGAACGTATATCTGGTTTTAAATATTTTAAATAATTTAGTATAGTTGAACCTGCACATTAATTTGAATACTATATAGGTCAGATTGAGCCCTGAACACAAATCCATATGGAAGTTATACTGCATGGAGAACACACATCCTAAGGGATACTGATGTTAGAAAGGAATTAGTGTTATTTATTGAAATATACACATACATGGGCCTATACATATGCACATACATACTACAGAAACAGTAAGACAGTGAATGAGCGATGGACAGAAATGGAAGGAGGAAGAGAAGTTCATGAGCAATTTCCATAATCTGAAATCTACTTATCCCACTTTTCCACTACGAAGGCCCCCAACAAAGTACACCAACTTGAGAATGTTCTGGACAAAATCTAAAGCATGCTTTAGAATGGCTGCCCCCCAATTGTTTTTTCAAGATGTACTGACCTGCACTTTGGCTTCAGTCAAATTCAGGCGCGCTGCCAGCTGCTCTCTGCAGGGAGAAAATTGCAAATGTTCAGTATTTGGAGTTGTAGATAAACTGAAGTACATGGATGTACATTATTTCTATGCCCCACCTCCCTGTGCAGTTTTCTGTAATACCGTGGAATCTCGCTTTAGGGAAGGCTTCCCCATGGACAACTTAGCTGTTACAATAAGATAGAAAAAAGGAATATATGTGAAAGTGCCTGGCAGTATGTTAGCTGAATATGACTCTACCAATTTTTCGGTATGCAGAACAGAAAAGAACAACCCTGGAAATCTTTACTTCTGAGGTCCCTCCATGAAAATAAATAAAACGCCAAAACACCTTTAAAGTAGTATTTTAAATTATAGCATGAAGAGGTGAATTCTCAAGGAGGGAACCCCAAACCACATCTGCCAAGTGCACCCGAGCAAAATTGCTTTTTCTGCTCTTCGGCAGGCGAAAGCTACAGCGAAGCCAGAAAGAGATCCCTGAAACTGAACAACGACCTGTGCTGGTCCCCAGTTTCTGCCGAGTTAGAATAGGCTTGCCCCTTCTAATACTACAAGGATCGGATTCACGAGAGTTCCCGAACAGGCAAGAGTCACGGGCTTCGGAAAGCGCCGAACTCTGCCGCCTTGTAGTAAAAGCGCGCGCCACGCGGCAGGGCCGTTACGATGCGGAAGACCAGGAAGCCGCTCGCCGCGCTCGCAGAACTAAAAAGGGAGCTAAGAAACTCAGCGATCAAGAGAAATAGTATTTTAATGCAATATTCAAAAATATCAAAATTAATGCAAAAAACCCATGATGAACAAATCACCAAAGTTTCAAATAAAGGCAGGATCCGACCCTGCCGCACTTACATCCTAGCCCCGCCCCCACACCGCCCACACTAGCGCGAGGCGGAATTAGCGTTCTTGAGCCTCGGTGCGTGGCTTTTTACTCCACAATAAAGGGAAGGGGTCACGGGAAATAGTTAAAGGTGCCCCAGGATGAGCCCAAGCCCCCACTCCCACCCCAGCAAGCCACTTACCTGGCTAACACGTCGGGGTATTGCACGCGAAGGAAAAAGTCCTCCAGCTCCTGCACCTGCACCTCGGTGAACATGGTGCGGTTGCGGCGCCGCTTCCTTTCCACGAGCTGTAGCCTCTCAGCCAGGAGCTCCAGCTCCCTCCGCAGCTGCTCTGGTTCCTGGACGCCACCGCCACGTTCACCGTCTTCACGGTCCAAAGGACCTACGATCGCTCCTCCTTCCGCTCCCGCTTCTGCTCCTTCTTCCCCCGCGTCTACTCCCGCTCCCGCTTCTACTTCGGCGGCTCGTACTTCTCCTGCTTCTGCTCCGTCCTCAGGACCAAGCTGTATCGCCCCGTCTTCTCCTATTACTATCCTCGACACGTCAGGCTTCACATCTGAGAAGGGAGGAAAGCAAAAGAGAGAAACCAGGGCGCTGGATGCCCCCAACCCCGCGCGTGGGTGGGAGGCAAGCGGCCGCTATGGAAGCGCAGCGGCGACGGCCGCACAGCGTCCCGTCCACTTGCGTCTCCCAGAGAAAGATCTGGAGTTAGCGAAAGCACCTGTCCCAGTTTAGGCACTGACCAAGCATTTCTTCCCTGTCCGCGCCGACTCCCAGGCTGCGGCAAGCATAGCCACACCTGGCGCACGCCATAGAAACCTCCATGTCTTTAAGTGCTGTCGATGAAGTTGCGCACTTCTGCAGACTGTGCACTGGTGCCAGTGGCGTTCCCGGATTTGGAGGTAGAGCTGGGACCAACCGCTCAACCGTGCGCTCTCCAGGCTCCGGGACCTCTTTCTGGCGCCGCGGTCTGGAACTGCGCTTCTTATATAGCGGCGCGGGAGCCTTCCGCAGGTTCAAAACCTACGCGTCCTCCTGTGGGTTATCCGCCCTCTATTAATATTCACAGTACAGCTCGTGAATGTGGGTGGGACCTGATGGGAGGGGTGGGAGGGGTGCAGTCTCGGCAAGAGCGTATAAAAAAATAGGGCGAAGGTGTGCAAGAATGGTGCTGGTGGTAGTGGGCATATTGTGCGGGGAACGGTGGCTCCAATCTGCGGTTTAACAACCCCCCCTCAATTTAGGGTCCTTGATTGAAGGGGCTGGGCTGGAGCGTAAACTCCAATTTGGGGGCGGGAGGGGCAAGAGTTCCAACTAGTTCCAGGACGTCCTGGGGAGGAGTTGAAGACAGTGTTCCTCCGCCCAACCCTCGATGTTCCCCAGCCTTCCCCGTGGCGCGGTATTCTCTATGGCCGAGCATTAGGGCAAAAGAAAACACAGGCACTCAGCAGCACAAGCGTGCTTAAGTGAAGTTGTGAGTCTACTTGGCATTGGGTTCTGAGCATGATTCCCCCTTCCTAGAATTTCTTGACTATAATAGATAGGACTGTATGGGTCTATACAGTTCGCGCCCAAAGTTTGCGTACTGGGCTAGTAAACAAGATGCAATGATTGGCTAGGAAAGTACTTGCTTCAGGTTTTTAAAATCAGAGCCCGAGGTGCATCCCAGGAGCGGGAGTTTGGGGCTGGGTTTGCAGAGCAGTCCGGGCACTCAGATGCACTTTGCAAAAAACCCCGTGTGCTTCCTGAGACCGCTCCAAGGACTTAAGATTTTTTGCAAAGAACCCATGTCAGCATGCAGGTGTAGAAACCTGCCAAGTGCTTTAATGCTTATGCAACCGGGACCCCTTCCTTTGGTTTGCAGCACTTGCAACATTTACTACTCTTATTGCAGCAGCGCGCTTTGCAGAAGCGGGATTTGTAGGAGGCTAAAGCAAGGTTCCCGGGTTCCCGGAAGAGCTCTGGCCTTCCCCACTACCACTTTCTTCCCTTCCCCCTCCCTTAGAACTATTTTCCCAAGGTTTTGGCTCCCTACTGATGTATCAAATAAAAAAAAAAAAAAACAGGCAGCAATTACAAAGAAGTAGAGAATATTTTATAAAATTTTGTAATGCATATATTGTAAATAAAGGTACATTTAGCTACGATTTCCCATTTTTCCTATGTATGGCGACTTTAGGGGCACCTTTCGGAATATCTTGTTGTTATAAGAACAACTTCTAATAATGGCCCCTATGCCTGGCACTGTGCATGATTTTACTTACATTTATTTATTTATTTATTTATTTTGAGACAGGGTCTTGCTCAGTCACCCGCTGAAGTGCAGTGTTGTCAGCCCAGTTCATAGCAACCTCAAACTCCTGGGCTCAACAAACGCTCCCGCCTCAGGCTCCGGATAGCTGGGAATACAGGCACGATGCTACGTAATTTTTAAAATTAATTTTATTTTTTTGCTGGAGACAGGCTCTCGTGTTCCTTAGGCTGATTTTGAACTCGTGTGCTCAAGTGTTCTCCCGCTCAGCCTCCCAAAGTACTAGAACTGCAGGCGTGAACCACTGCACTGGGCAGATTTATCTTTTAACTTTATAACCACCATTATTATCATTTTCCCCTCTATATTCTGTAAAAAAGACAGCCCTGGAGAGGCCAGACAATTTGTCAGTGGTCATACAAATGAGTCTGACAACAAAGTGTGTGCACTTTCCACCATATTACTGCTGTCATTTCAAAGGGGGTAAATAATGGGATTCCAGGCAGGGGTAGTGGAGGCATTTGGGGGAAGGCGGCCACTGGGCAGTGTCTTTATAAGTTTGGGATTCAGCAGTGCTGAGTTTCTCCAGGCTACTTCACATTTTCTCAATGCTTGAGAGGATATTGACAGAACAGAGTGCTTCCTCCACTAGTTGCTGAGCTCCTTTCTGGAAAACCCAGGCAGGAGGGAGAAGTCATGAGGCCAACTTTCATGTCAGGGCCACATTATGACTGGTGGGCCCTTAGGCATTTTTGCCTTCTTTGGCCTATTCCTCAAAAAAATATATATTTCAAATTAGATATTACTTTCAGGGGTGTGGGGAGGGAGCCTTCCAGCCACTACCACGCTGACATTATGGACACTAGCTGTGTGCAACCCATAGAGCTGGCCAGGGTCACCAAGGTGCTGGGCAGCACAGGCTCCCAGGGACAGTGCATGCAGGTGTGCACGGACTTTATGAACGACCGGAGCCGCTCTGGCATTTGCAACGTGAAAGGTCGGATATGCAGGTATGTAAGAGTGAGGTGCTCACCCTGTTGGAGTCAGAGCAAGAAGCTCCAAGGCTGCGCTGAACTTGACAATTGGGTCCTGTATGTCAGGGCTGCAAGCACTTGGCTTAATGAGGATGATCTGGGAGTGTTAAATAAAGCATTTGTATGTATGTAAAAAATAAAAATAAAATTAGATTGTACAACTGTGTTCTATAAAGAGGAATAGAATCTGGGAAGATTTATATTAACTTTTTCTTCCTATTTCAAAAGAAATTAAGACATTTTCATAGGCCACTAAAAGTACAGTGGACCGTGGGCACTGTGACTGCTGTGCTTACTAGATAAATACTCCTGTGTTGTGTTCTCAGAGTGGGGTGGATGGGAAATCAGCTAATACATAGTTGGTTGGTTCTCTTTTCTTTCTCCTCTTTTCTTTTTCGTTTCGTTTTGTTTCCTTTCCTTTTTTAGAGATGGAGTCTTGCTCTGTGGCCTAAGCTAGTGAAGTGCACTGGCACTACCATAGGCCACAGTAACCTCAAACCAGGTTCAAGTGATTCGCCCACCTTAGCCTCCCAAGTAGCGCATGTGCCTCCATGCCCAGCCAATTTTATTTATTTATATTTATTTATTTATTTACGTAGGACAAGGGCTATTTCTGTCATCCAGGCTGGAAAGCAGTGGCACAATAATAGCTTGCTATAACCTTAAACTCCTGGACTCAAGCAATCCTCCTGCCCTGGACTCCCAAAATGCTGGGATTACAGGCATGAGCCACAGTACTTTGCCTAGTCAATTCACTTTCATAAAGGTGGCAACGGGCTGGGGCGAAGTGGCTTATGCCTATAATCCTAGTACTCTGAGAGGCCAAGACAGGCAGATTGCTTGAGCTCAGGAGTTCGAGACCAGGCTGAGCAAGAGTGAGAGATCATCTGTACTAAAAGTAGGAAAAACTAGCCAGATGTGTATTGCTTTGTAATAGAACATGCTGTGTAATGGGAGCTATAGTGATTTTTTAAAAAAAAAAAATTTAAGTATACTCTTTGGTAATTTCTAGTATATTTGCAATGTTGTACAACCATCACTATTATCTAATTCCAGAATGTTTTCATCACTTTATGAAGAAAGTCTGTACCCTAGCAGTCAATCCCCATTACCCCCTCTCTGCAGCTCTGGGTAACTAGTGTACTTTCTACTTCTATGGATTTTCCTATTTTGGAAGTTTCATGTAAATTGAATCATACAATATGTGACCATTTGTATCTGGCTTCTTTCATTAGCATCCTGATTTTGAGGTTCATCCACATGGTAGCATGTATCAGTACTTCACCCCTTTTTATGGCTTTGGCACTGCCATACGGGGGTGGCACACCTGCTTGCTTTTTCCTGGCTGAAAGGCTGGCTGGTGCAGTTTCCAGATATTTTACACAAGGGATGTGCTCTTGAAAATCAAATTTTATATTAAAGCACTCTACCAATGAGAAGTCATTCTGCCATGAAATAACCCCTTTGTAAAGAAACTAATGATGACCAGGGTGTTTCTTGTGGTTTGTAAATTGAAGCAATCTCTAGATAATGTTTAGAAACTCTTAGACTCAAGAGAGCTATAATACTGTGGAAATTTCATGCTCATAGATTCTGTTTGTGCTGCAAGTGAGGGTCACCTGTCTCAGGCACAGTTAGCAGTTGGAATGGGGTAGAGGGGCTTTCCGTTCCTTAAGGCCAGTCACAGCCCTCTCACAGCACTATGTGTTTTTTAGTTTTTCTACCTAAAGGGCACTCTGTAGTGAGGAATTTAAAACTTTTTCAGTCCTTTACCAAAAAGCCCTATAGAGTACCCCTGATTATCCACCAGAAAAGACTGGTGGGAAAAGTGGGGTGGCTTTTGACATTAGTGAGGTGGTATCTGCTTTTACAAAATGTCATAAATAAATTATTCTCTCAGGCGTGGTGGCTCACGTGTGTAGTGGGAGTCCCAGGTAGGGGCTTGCTCTAATATAAAAGTTTAAGACCAGCCTTAGCAAGAACAAGACCTGTCTCCACTAAAAATAGAAAAACTAGCCCAGCGTAGTGGTGCATGCCTGTAGTCCCAGCTACCTGGGAGGCTGAGGCAAGAGGATTGCTCAAACTCAGATGTTTGAGGTTGCTCTGAGCTATGATGACGCCACAGCACTCTACCCAGGGCAGAGAACGAGACTCTCAAGAACATAAATAAATAATAAATAAAATAAAAATAAGTCCTTTGTTCCTTTTTTTTTTTTACTATTAATAATAGCTAACTTTATTGGGCACTTAATGAGTACAAAGCACTATCCTATTTTTTTGCAGAACACAAATGTTTTCACATAATAAACGAGAAAATCCCATGAAGGTTATATTGAACAGTTGGATGAAAATATTCCTTTGTTCTTTCTAATCATAAAAGTGATGAATGGTTATAGTAATAAATTTGGTAAGTATAAAGAAGCCAAAAATAAAATAAACTCACCCATAACCTTATCATCTAAAGGCATTAACAACGTATTTTTTCTGTATTTTTTTAATTTTTAATTTTTTATTAAATCATAGCTGTATACATTAATGCATTTATGGGGTACAATGTGCCAATTTTATACACAATTCGGAATGCTTACATCTAGTACTATATTCTGGGCATTCTGGCACCCAGTGGAGCGGCTGCCGGGGTAGCTATCTGGTTAGGTGTAGATCGAGGCGACACCCCTCCCCCTCACTCACCAGCTCCACCCCTCCTCTAGCCCTGCCCACCCTGTCCAACTATCCCCTGCAACGTGAGCCCCGAAGCAGCTCCAGGAGACCACAGAAGACCGTCCGCCATGGGCGGCTAGTGCTCCAAGGCTGCCCGGGCGACAGGACTGCTGAAGACTTAACAGGTGCTTCCCCCCTAACTCCCCACCCCCACCTCGCAAAGCCCAAAAGCCAGGAGAATGGTCACGTGGCTGGCGGGCTCAAACCCGGCCTGGGCCTGCAGAACAATAATGCAGCTACAACAAAAAAATAGCCGGGCCTTGTGGCGGGTGCCTGTAGTCCCAGCTGCTTGGGAGGCTGAGGCAAGAGAATCGCTTAAGTCCCAGAATCTGAGGCTGTGGCGCCTTGGCGCTCTACCAAGGAAGGGCGATATAGTGAGACTCTGTCTCAAAAAAAAAAAAAAAGAAGAAGAAAAAAAAAAAAGAAAAGCAGTGGACACTTAGCCCCCCAAGGATGAAGGGAATTTCCCCACCCCACCCCCCGTGAACAGAACAGATGAGGCAGCCGGGGCCACTGGCAAGGCCATCAAGCCTGCACCCCGTAGCCAGGGCGCTGAGGCAAAGGACGAGCCCCCCACCCCCAACCTCCCGCCCCAAGGATACCCTAAAGAAGAAGAAGAAATTCTCTTTAAAGAAGCCTTTCAAATTGAGCGGCTTGTCCTTCAAGAGAAATCAGAAGTGGGGTGGAGGTGATTCTTCTGTCTCCTAACCCACAGAGCAAGAGCAGGGGCAGGGGAAGATTGGTGCCTGCAGCGATGAGGTCAGTGCCCAGAAAGGGAAGGCTGTTGCCACCCCCAGTGCCAGGAGCCCTGGGCCAAGGGAGCAGACGTTAGTGCTGCCTCCAAGGAAGGAGACGCAGAAGATGTGGCAGGGCCCCAGGCTGAGGAGCTGTCTACCCCCTCAGGGCTGGAGAGTGGCCGTACATTGGCCAGTGCTGAGCAGAATGAGTAGCCGGGGCAGGTGGGTGGTCTCTAAGCTGCAAACACTGTGTGGTCCTCGTGAGGTCACTGTCCGGACCTGGTGTTCTGTGGTTGCCTTCCTGTGCCCAGAAAGGCGCTATCCCAGCAACATTCTCTTTCCTCTTCTCCCTCCTGTGGATTCTATCTGGTCATCCTCTTTTTTTTTTTTTTTTTTGAGACAGAACCTCAAGTTATTGCCCTAGGTAGAGTGCTGTAGCATCACTGCTCACAGCAACCTCCAACTCCTGGGCTTAAGCGATTCTCTTGCCTCAGCTTCCCAAGTAGCTGGGACCACAGGTACCCTCCACAATGCCTGGCTATTTTTTGGTTGCAGCCATCATTGTTGTTTGGCGGGCCGGGCTGGATTCGAACCCGCCAGCTCCGGTGTATGTGGCTGGCGCCTTAGCCATTTGAGCCACAAGTGCCGAGCCTGGTCATCCTCTTAAGGCCAGTTGAGGATGGTCCCTTACAGCTTCCCAAGTTAGGTTGTGATGTGAAGTGCTCCTGTCCATGGCCCTCCCTTCCTCCATCCCTACCCCACCCCTGGGGAAAGCAATTGTTGGTTTTCTTCCTCCGTTCTTTTCCAAGTAGGTTTTGTTTATTCTGCTCCCCAAATCCCTGAGTCAGAAGTGGGGTGCTTATACTCCCAAACCTTGAGTGTCCAGCCTTTCCCCATGTTTTTAGTCTCTTGTGCTGTGTCTGCTGGCACCTGGGTTGAGGAGGACACTGCCCCTGTCTAGGTTTTTATAAATGTCTTACTCAAGTTCAAATCTCCAGCTTGTGAATCAACTGTGTCTCTTTTTTAACTTGTTAAGCAAGTATTCGGCTTTGGGGTGGGAGGGGTGTGGTCTGTAATGTGAAACAACTTGTTGATGTTTTTCTCCCATTGTTGTGAATAATTTTTAATAGCCAAATCTCAGATTTGTACTTTTTTTTTCCTAACTGCTGAAACCATTCTCTTCTACCTGATTTTGCTGTAACGTGTGGAAAAGGAATTAATGTTTTCCCTATATTTATTTATTTTTTTGAGACAGAGTCTCACTCTGCTGCTGTCAGTAGGGTGCTGAGTGGTCATAGCTCACAGCAACCTCAAATTCTTGGGCTCAAGCGATTTTTTTGCCTAAACTTCCCAAGTACCTGGAACTATGGGAGCCCACCACAACACCCGGCTATTTTTAGAGAAGGAAGCAGGGGGTCTTGCTCTTGCTCAGACTGGTCTCTAACCCATTAGCTCAGGCAATCCACCTGTCTCAGGCCTCCCAGAGTGCTAGGATTATAGGCGTGAGTGAGCCACTGGGCCCGGCCCTAATGTTGTCCCTTAAAACAACAACAACAACAACAAATACTACATTCTATGTAACTCTCTGGTGTTTGTTGTCTTTCATTATATCACAAGCATTTCCCACACTTCAAGTATTTGTTAAGTTTCAAATACATGATTGTATATAGTCTTTTATTCACTCATACCTTTTTTTTTTTTTTTTTTTTTTTTGTAGAGACAGAGTATCTATTTATAACCCTTGGTAGAGTGCTGTGGCCTCACACAGCTCACAGCAACCTCCAACTCCTGGGCTTAGGCGATTCTCTTGCCTCAGCCTCCCGAGTAGCTGGGACTATAGGCGCCCGCCCCAACGCCCGGCTATTTTTTGTTTTGCAGTTTGGCCGAGGCTGAGTTTGAACCCACCACCTTCGGTATATGGGGCCGATGCCCTACTCGCTGAGCCACAGGCGCCGCCCACTCATGCATCCTTTTATTTAGTCATTCAACCACTATTTATTGCCCATGATACCCACTATTGTTTTTCAGTGTCTAGGCTGATGCCTGATACTTATTGAGTGCTTAATAAATATTTTATGAACAAATGAATGAATAATAGGTGCCACTATGCTAGTTCTGTAACATATTGAATAGTTTTATTAACCATTTTCTTCAATGTTGAACTTTTAGGAATTTCCCTTCCCCCTTTGATTGAGACAGAGTCTCACTCTGTTGCCCTGGGTGGAGAGCCATGGTGTCATAGCTCACAGCAACCT
>CAUYRH010000784.1:0-37659 GCA_963574655.1 Perodicticus potto
TGAGTACACTGGATACTTTTTCTTCCATTCTTGAGATACTTTGCTAAGAAGAATATGTTCCAGCTCCATCCATGTAAACATGAAAGAGGTAAAGTCTCCATCTTTCTTTAAGGCTGCATAATATTCCATGGTGTACATATACCAAAATTTATTAATCCATTCGTGGGTTGATGGGCATTTGGGCTTCTTCCACGACTTAGCAATTATGAATTGGGCTGCAATAAACATTTTGGTACATACATCTTTGTTATAATGTGACTTTTGGTCTTCTGGATATGTACCTGGTAGAGGAATTATAGGATTGAATGGCAGGTCTATTTTTAGATCTCTAAGTATTCTTCAAACATCTTTCCAAAAAGAACATATTAGTTTGCATTTCCACCAGCAATGTAGAAGGGTTCCCTTTTCTCCACATCCACGCCAATATCTCTGGTTTGGGGATTTTGTGATGTGGGCTAATCTTACTGGCTTTAGATGATATCTCAAAGTAGTTTTGATTTGCATTTCTCTGATAATTAAGGATGATGGGCATTTTTTCATGTATCTGTAGGCCGTGCGCCTGTCTTCTTCAGAGAAATTTCTCTTCAAGTCCCTTGCCCACCCTGAGATGGGATCACTTGTTCTTTTCTTGCTAATACGTTTGAGTTCTTTGTGCATTCTAGTTATTAAACATTTGTCGGAGGCTTAACCTGCAAATATTTTCTCCCATTCTGAGGGCTGTCTGCTTGCTTTACTTACTGTGTTCTTGGCTGTGCAGAAGTTTTTTTAGTTTGATCAGGTCCCAGTAATGTATTTTTGATGCCTAACTGTTATTTTTTATCTGCTCTTTAGACTGTGAGCTTCTTTTTGGAAAAACAAATGAAGTTTATGTCATATTCCAAGATGTCCCATTCCTTGGGTGGCTTTTTCTAGGAAAGACTGCTCTGAAATGACTATTTTCCTGAGTAATGACTATTTTCTTGAGTTTGTAGGTCCATAGCCTAGTTACTGTGGAATTCAGATAGTCTATTAAGACAATGATCTCTTAGCTCGGCGCCTGTGGCTCAACGGGCTAAGGCGCCAGCCACGTACACCTGAGCTGGCAGGTTCGAATCCAGCCCAGCCTGCCAAACAACAATGATGGCTGCAACCCCCAAAAAATGGCCCGGCATTGTGTCACGTGCCTGTAGTCCCAGCTACTTGGGAGGCTGAGGCAGGAGACTCGCTTGAGCCCAGGAATTGGAGGCTTCTGTGAGCTGTGATGCCACAGCACTCTATCCAAGGTGACAGCTTGAGGCTCTGTCTCAAAAACAAAACAAAACAAAACAATGATCTAGTCTTCCCCTGGCAGTTGGTGATCTGTTGGGTATTGGCTTGGGATACTGAGCTGTTGCTCAAGGATTTTACCTATAGTCTAAATCCATAGGGGGGATAATTTAATTTGGAGAAACAACATAATCAGTTATATTCACTGTGTGATTTTAAAACAAACTATTGCCTCACTCAAATAGAGAGCTGTCCAATTTGAAGGAGGTAAATTCTTAGCCAGTTGGCCAGTGCTGCTTTGTTTTTCTCAAGATGACAAATGTAGGTTGTTTCATGCCTGGGCTGGGTAGAAGGAAAACTATCCAACAAGAGATTAGGAATAAGAAAAAGGTCTGTGAGGAAAGGTCCTTTAGTTCTCCACCAAAAAAAAATAATATATACTTTTCCTTATAGATTTTGTTATTCCAACTTTGTTACTCATTTCTTTTGCTACAGCAAATTAAATGCTTATAACTACCCTTGAGTAGGGGGTCCACTAACTTTCTGTAAAAGTTGAGAAATATTTTAAACTTTGTGGGACCAAAACACAAAATTGAGGCTAATATATAGGTACTAATATAAACATTTAAAATATAGTTGTTAAAAACATTA
The DNA here is from genome assembly GCA_963574655.1 of Perodicticus potto. Lineage (NCBI taxonomy): Eukaryota > Metazoa > Chordata > Mammalia > Primates > Lorisidae > Perodicticus > Perodicticus potto. The sequence goes on from CAUYRH010000784.1 coordinate 1,897, forward strand.
AACAAATAGCTGGGTATTGTGGCGGGTGCCTGTAGTCCTAGCTACTTGGGAGGCTGAGGCAAGAGAATCACCTAATCCCAGGAGCTGGAGGTTTCTGTGAGCTGTGTGATGCCATGGCACTCTACTGAGAGTGATAGACTAAGACTCTGTCTCAACAACAAAAAACAAACAAACAAAAAAAACATTAAACAAATCTATCCTTAGTTTGCAGGCTGTGTGGCTGGATGTGACCTTGGGGCTGAAGTTTCCCAAATCATGCTCTAAAAAGTTGCCTACTCTCTCTATGACAGCCCTTCAGATATTTGAAGGTAGTATCCATGCTAGCAGACCGCCAACTCTGTCCCTTACCCAATCCCTAGCCATAGTCTTGGCCTCTTTATTTATGTCTTCTTTCAATATCTCCAGATGCCTCCCATCCTACATATAATAGTATTTTTAATGAGTTATCTGATTAAAAACACAGCACTCAGGGTGAATGAAATGCTCAAGCCCTTGTTTGTGTAGCACAAGTTTTGGCAAGTGGTAGTTATTCAGAATCTATGTTTTTATAAAGTATTTTTTGCCCACCCCTCTACTTAATGTATTTAAAGCAGCCTACTCTCACCATCATATTCAAAATTCTGTTCTTGCTCCCCATCCTTCAATCTCTATGTCAGATCCTTTTTTGTTTATTTCCATAGAACATATCCCAATTTATAATTATTTCATGGATTTGTCAGTTTACTTGTGGGATATTTTGCTTGCTGTCTCACCAAGCAGAATGAAGTGAAAGTTCTAAGAAAGCTAGTAATTTCTAGTTGTAACCATGATGAAGTAGCTGATATTAGACTCAAACTCTATTACAAATGTTGAACAAATAATATATAAAACAATGTTCTCAGACATTGGGCAATGATCAATGCAGGACTATAATCTTTGAGAGAAGCATATGAGGTAAAATTCTCTGTGTTAGTCAGGTTTCTCCAGAGAATCAAATCAATAGAATGGATGGATGAGTAGATGGATGGAATGGATAGATAGGTATAGCAATACTTACAGGAATTGGCCTACATGATTATGGAAGCCAAAATATCCCATAATCTGCCATATGCAAGCTGGAAAACCAGGAAAGCTGTTGTTAAAATTCAGTCTGAGTCCAAAAACTTGAGAACCAAAGGAATCTATAGTATATTGCTCTTCTGAAGCCCCAAAAACCAAGAACACTGATGTCTGAGAGGAGGAAGAGGTGGATGGACCAGCTGAAATAGAGTGAATTCACTCTTTCTCCATCTTTCATTCTGTTTGATGCTTAAATAGATTAAATGATTCTCATCTGCAATGGAGAAGGCAATCTTTTCTCAGTTCACTGACTTACATGCTAATTCCTTCCAGAAACATTCTCTCTCACACACACACACATTCAGAAATAATGTTCTACAGGCATCACTTGCCCAGTCAAGTTGACACATAAAATTGACCATCACCCCCTCCCATCACACAAGCTTTCTTCTTGAAGGCATTTTCTAAATTGTGATGCAAGCAGACATCCATTTTGCTGAACTGAGTAAACAGAGATGAGAGTTCAAGGCTGCTAAAATGACTGAGATTTGAGATGTAAAAGTGGAGGAAGCAGGGGAGAAGGTGTCCTAACCATCTGTGCAAAAATATCCCATGGGTCCTGGGAGTGCTGGTTGCTACAATGATGAGGAAAGTCCTTTGTAGACATAAAATTTCTTGAGATTTATAAATTGCTCATACACATTTTCCCTCATTGGCTCTCACAAAAAACTCTGTAGAGGATGTGGGATGAGAAAAGTAAGATTAGGAAATTGTCTGAGTTAGTAAAGGAAGACATTTCTGCAGTTAATGGAAATGCTAGAACTAGAATCCATAAGATAATGATGGTCATTTACTGAGTACTCTATGCATATACTGTGCTAAGCCCTTTTCATAAGCTTCCATACTTCATTGAACTAGCAACTCTGTTCTAAGTTAGTACTACCACTTGCCTTATTTTACATTCTGTCTTATTATAAAACTCATGTGCTGAACCACCATGCTCCAATACCTTCCCCAGCACCTCTGCTTCTGTCCTGTCCTTTTTCATAGTAACACTACTTCTATATCTTAGCCTTCTTGGAACTGAGATTGTTGGTAACAGGGCTCATTAACACCATTTCCTTAGTTGATTTTTCTGGATGTGAAAAATAAATCTGTTTCCTAGCAACGCTGTCCCTTGTTCCCTCAATTTTCCCTACTCATTATTGTGCTTGTGATCAACTACAAATTAGCCAAATTATGGGCAGGTTTTACATTTCCCAGAAATGGAAGGGGCACTTGCAAACATTTGTTCTCTTGGCATGAAGTGGCTCTGAGAATATAGGCTTATTGAGGACAAAGCAAGGAGATGGAATTGGTCATCATTAATCTCAAAGTGTCAACAGATTGAGGAGCTAGGTCTCCCAGGATAGCTACTTAAGTGCAGTCTTTTGGCCATTTCATGGAAGAGTCAATGTTAACCCAAAAAGGAGTCAGAATTTTGCTTTAAAAGGGATCCCCATGACATCCATCTGCAAAGCTAATGGTCAATGTGGTAGTTTTAGTCTCAGCTCTGCTATGAAATCCCCTAATGACTCCTAGGCCTCACTCTTCACTCTTTAATATCCTGAGACTCAGATAATTATTCAAACTGACCTTACAAACACTGAGTAGAAACATGAAAAAATGCTTCCTATACCTCTATAAGATGTAACTGGGGACTCATGAAGCCCTAATCTAATGTGTCTCCTCAAGCCAAGGGCTTTTCAATCATTAATCATCTGTATTAAAAGCAATTTTCACAAACATGTTCTTTTCTAGGTATATTTCCTAAAACGTCCCAATAAAAGTAATTTCAGAACTATGCCCAGGAACCAAGGTGAACCCTGAGTGATATATAAATTATTATTTTACTCCTGTACATTTATTCTTTTATTTGCTTATTCAACACTTTTTTTAATAGTAATTTTTTTTAATTTTTATTAAATCATAATTGTGTACATTGGTACAATCATGGGGCACAATTTGCTGACTTTATATGCAATCTAAAATTTTTTCATTGAACTATTTAACATAGCCTTTATGGACTTTTAATCACTATATGAAGACACTTATATTCTACTTTTAGTAATTTTCACTTGTACCCTTGTAAGATGCACCATAAGTGTGATCCCACCAATCACCCTCCCTCCGTCCATCCTCCCCCCTCCCCTCCCCTCCCCTCCCTTGCCCCTTTCCCCATTTCTTGTGCTATAATTGGATTTTAGCCTTCAGATGAAAGCTACAGATTAGCTTCATAGTAGGGATGAGTACATTGGATACGTTTTCTTCCATTCTTGAGATACTTTGCTAAGAAGAATATTTTCCAGCTCCATCCATGTAAGGCTGCATAGTATTCCATGGTGTACATGTACCACAATTTACTAATCCATTCATGGGTCAGTGGGCACTTGGGCTTCTTCCATGACTTAGCAATTATGAATTGGGCTGCAATAAACATTCTGGTACAGATATCTTTATTATGATGTGATTTTTGGTCTTCTGGATATATACCTAGTAAAGGAATTATAGGATCAAATAATAGGTCAATTTTTAGATCTCTAAGTATTCTCCAAACATCCTTCCAAAAGGAACGTATTAGTGTGCATTCCCACCAGCAATGTAGAAGTGTTCCCTTTTCTCTGCATCCACACCAGCATCTCTGGTTTTGGGATTTTGTTATGTGGGCTAATCTTACTGGAGTTAGATGATATCTCTAGGTAGTTTTGATTTGCATTTCTCTGATGATTAAGGATGGGGAGCATTTTTTCGTGTGCTTGTAGGCCATGTACCTGTCTTCTTTAGAAAAGTTTCTCTTCAAGTCCTTTTCCCATCCTGAGATGGGATCACTTGTCCTTTTGTTGCTAATACATTTGAGTTCTCTGTGGATTCTGGTTACTAAGCCTTTGTCAGAGGCATAACCTGCAAATATTTTCTCCCATTTTGAGGGCTGTCACTCTCATCCCTTCTGATACGCCACATCCTGCTCTAAGTAAGAAAGACCTTCTGTGGTTCTTTGAGTGGGAAATGTGTTTATGATGTCTGTTTCATTTTACGGCTGTTCCTTCCTTGACTTTGAATGTCCTTTTGTTCTTCTTCATGTGATGCCCTCCAATGATTTGTGTTTAAAATTTGACTCACATTTTCAAAGTGGGCAACCTAGTGTTTGTACCATGGTAAAAAAAAAAATTGGTAAAATGTAAATATCTCGCAGTTAAACAAATTGTAGCACAGCCATAATGTCAAGCCATTGCAAAGGATGCCAGAGATATACATGCATTGATACTGAAAAATATTTGTTGCTACTTTCTTACATTGCTATTAGGTTAAAAAATCAGCATATTCGAGGTTACCCAGTGAAAAAAGTGAACTTAATTAATGTATCCTGAAATCATGAGTACTTTTGGGAATACATGGGCAGTGGGTTTGTTTCTTATTTTTTCACTTTGGGGGAAATTTTCTTGTTTATAACAAGTGATAAATTTGATGGTAAAAAAAATTTTTTTTGTCGCTCGGTGCCCATAGCTCCATGGCTAGGGCACCAGCCACATACCCTGGGGCTGGCAGGTTCAAAACCAGCCCAGGCCTGCCAAACAACAATGACAATTACAACAAGAACAAAAAAATGGCCGGTGCCTATTGTTCCAGCTACTTGGGAGCTGAGGCAAAAGAATCGCTTAAGCCCCAAAATTTGAGGTTGCTGTGAGCTGTGACACTGCAGAATTCTACCGAGGGCAACACAGTGAGACTCTGTCTCAAAAATAAAATAAAATTTGTTTTTCTCTTTAACTTTCCATAATGAACATGACATCTATAATTAAACAAAAATGAGATATATTTTATGAATGATACTTATTATCAGAATTATTTGTACATATGTGTGTGCGTATGTATATTTATCTGGGCAAACTTACCTCAGTTATGTTTCCCTTTGGGACTCTTTACACTCTCCCAGAACCTGAGAGGTTAGATACAACTTCTCTTGCTGAGTTTCTTAGTGTGTCTTTCATCTTTGTGTCCCTGAAGCCTGCCTCTGAACCTGACGTAGTTGGCATGCAATACATCTGATTGGATACATTTAGCAAATACAGTAGAACATCATAGTTGACCACCTCCCTACATGGACCACCTCCTCAAGTTGACCTAATTTTCATAGACTGGATATGAACCACGTGAATGTACCAGTACAGTGAGTACAGTGGGCCTAGTTCCTTACACAGACCACCTCTGTGTGTTGACAAGTTTGTTACAATTCCTTGGGTAGTCAACTTACAGAGGTGCTACTGTATTTGTTGAGCACCTACTATGTGCCAGGAACTGTGCTGGGCCCTGGGAATGAAATTTGTATAAGGAATACAGGTCTTTCAACCAAGGAACATACAGCTGGATAAATCTCTATATTGTCTGTGGCTGGTATGATGCCTACTACTTGTTTGGGTACTTGAAAAACGTGTGTCAGTAATTTAACTGAGAGATAGTAATTGAGTCTTGTATTTATTAGTGCCATTTTCCCCCCAGATATATTATCCATTTATCTGGCAACAATTTTTTGGCTTATTTAGCCTAGAATAGGTACTAGGATGGACAATTCAAATAAATTAGGATTTGATAGAAGACTGAGAAAGATCTGTTAACAGGGTTTTGCCTAAAATGGCCAAACCAAGTGGATTATTACTCTGAGGCCTCTAAAGGGCTGGTGAATTTTAAAAGAAGAGATATAGGGAGGATCCGGCAAATAAAAGCTTTTATTTCTTTTTTTTTACCCTAGGAAACTTCATCTATAAATATAAGTGGAGCCCCTGTCATCTGCCTGGCCGGGCCATCTTTTCTTCTTCATTAGAAATCAGATCTCAAATCATTTAGCATTATCGTGATTATTAACAAGACTATGGTCGTTCTCTCCTACGTATTCCTTGGTCATCAGAATCAGGACAACAATGTCATTATCTGCATAATCAAATTGGATGATTTCATCCTCCGGGCTTTAATCTGCGTGATACTATTAAGCGATTTCCTGTGAAACATTAACTCCCAGATATTGGATAGATCAGTGTTGGTTACTATGTTTAGTTATGATGTCTCATATTATCATCTTCGCATATTATCTCTAAACCTTTTCCTACTAAGTGCAAATAGAAATGGTGATTGCAAGAAATCTCAAGAAGCTTTGAATAAAGAAAATGTTCTTTCAGCAGATAAATACTAGTTACCTAGTCATTCATGTGTAAATACAAAAGGCAATGAGGAAAGTGGGATGGGGGATTTTTTGCAAACAGTAGTTTCACGGTGAATTTTGCTTCTGTCTGGGGTGGAGATATACACCTTTTCTTTTCTTTTCTTTCTTTTTTTTTTTTTTTTGTGAGACAGAGTCTCATGCTGTCACTGTGGGTAAAATTCCATGGAGTCATGATAGCTCACAGCAACCTCGAACTATTATCCTCAAGCGATCCTTTTGCCTCAGCCTCCCAAGTAGCTGGACTATAGGCAGCAGCCAAAAAGCCTGGCTAGTTTTTTTCAATTTTTAGTAGAGATGGGGTCTTGCTCTTGCTCAGGCTGGTCTAGAACTCCTGAGCTCAAGCCATCCACCCACATTGGCCTTTCAGAGTGCTAGGATTACAGGTGTGAACCACCTAACACATTTGGCAATGGCTTTGAAGCAGAAAAACAAATTTTGAGTACAAAATGGTCATATTTTTTGAGAGAAAATGCTCATTTTATTAATCTCTAGTTTATCTTGACAGGAATATGTTTCAGGGAAACACAAAGCAGTTGTCTAATTATTGGTGAGCTCTGAACTCATTGTCAACTTGTGTTAAATTGAACTGGGGGTCATTTCTTAATAAGATCAATACAGATCATGCCCTGTTCCATTTACTAAACCTTCCTGGCTGACTCATGGTTACTCGTTTCGTCCTGTTACAGTTCCTTTTATAGTTCCTTAAGGCAACAAGACTTATTTTTTTAAGCTTTCTCATTTCTTCTAGTAATTGATAGGAATGGTGGTAGACAATTTATGGAGACACCTGGGAACTTTGCCTGGGTTAGATTTCTCTGAGAGAACTCTTGAAAAAGTGAGCTATAGATTTTTGTTTGTTGTTTTGTTTGCTTGTTTTCCCATAGTTAGAAAACCCTAGAGGAAATCAGTTGGCCGCAGAGAAAGGTGGCATGTGTTGTTCTGCCATAATTTCCTCTGCAAACACAATGGTTGAAGAAGAGGGTTCTTGGAGGGAAGAAGGAGTGGTGTATGATTTCAGATTCTTGACTTTTTTTTTGAGACTCGTTTTCTGCTCTAATATATGGTCTACCCTTGACAATGATCGATGAGCTGAGAAGAATGTGAATTCTGCAGCTGTTGGATGAAATATTCTGTAAATTTTATTTTAGGTCCATTTGGTCTATCGTGTGGATTAAGTCCAGTGTTCCATTGTTGATTTTCTTTCTGGATAATCTGTCCAATGCTAAAAGTGGAGGCTTGAGGTCTCCCGTGATTATTTTCTTGGGGTCTGTCTCTATGTTTACTTATGATAATATTTGCTTTATGTATCTGGGTGCTCCAGTGTTGGGTGCTCATAAATTTAGAATTGTTCCATCCTCTTGCTGAATTGACCCCTTTACCATTGTAAAGTGTGTCATGACCTTCTTCGTTTCTTTTTACAGTTTTTGTTTTGAAATCTGTTTTATTTGATGGAAGTATAGCTACCCCTGCTGTTTTTTGGTTTCTATTTGCCTAGGATATCCTTTTCCATCCCTTTATTTGCAGTCTATGTGTGTCTTTGTAGGTAAAGTGTATTTCTGGAAAACAACATTGAGTTGGCTCTTGTTTTTTATCCATTCAACCACTCTCTGTCTTTTGATTGGAGAGTTCAGTCTGTTCGCATCCAGTGTTATTATTGATAGTAAGGACTTACTCATGCCATGTTGTTATTTAATTTCTCATTGTTTTGTGGTCCTCGTTTTCTTTATTTCTTCCTGTCTTTCTTTGTTAAAAGGAATTTTCTCCAGTAGTATGCTTTAATTTACTTTTCATTTTGTTGTGCATCTTTGTTGTAAGTTTTTTGAGTTGAGGCTTGCAGAAAACATTTTATAAGACATAATTTTAAACATATGACAACTCGGCTCGGCACCTGTGGCTCAACGGGCTAAGGCGCCAGCCACGTACACCTGAGCTGGCAGGTTCGAATCCAGCCTGGGCCCGCCAAACAATGATGGCTGAAACCAAAAAATGGCCGGGCGTTGTGGTGGGCGCCTGTAGTCCCAGCTACTTGGGAGGTGGAGGCAGGAGACTCACTTGAGCCCAGGAATTGGAGGTTGCTGTGAGCTGTGATGCCACAGCATTCTATCCAGGGTGACAGCTTGAGGCTCTGTCTCAGAAAAAAAAAAAAAAAAAAAAACATATGACAACTCTGCTTATCAACAAATAAGCAAAGAGAAATCTAACAGAAATTCTACCCTTTAACTCCACCCCCTCTACTTTTTAACTTTTTGTTATTTGCATCCATACCTTTTTATACTGTCTATCTCAAAAAGTTATCGCTATTTTTGATAGGTTTTAGCTTTCTTATCCAAGATATAAGTGGGTTAGACTCTGCAATTGCAATCGAGTATTCTGTATATATGTTCTTACTATTACAGGGAATGGTATACATTTAAATGATTTAGTTTTCATTAATGTTCTTTAGGATTGAAGAACTCCTTTTAGGATTTCTTATAGGACAGGCCTGATGAAATTCTTCAGCTTTTTTTTGTTGAGGAAAATCTTTAGTTCTCCTACATGTTTGAAGGATATTTTTGCCCATGTAATGGTCTAAGGTTAAGGTTTTTTCCTTCGGCTCTTTGGATATGTTATGCCATTCTCTCTGGGCCTGTTACATTTTCACTGAGAAGTCCGTTGTCAGACATATTCGTGCTCCTTTATGTTATTTTTTTCCCTTTATATACATTTTTTTCTTTGTTCTTGATTCCCTTAGGAGCTTTTCTTTATCTCTGATCTTTGGGAGTTTGAAATGCCTTGAGGTAAGCTTGTTTGGACTAAATTTGCTTGGTGTTTTTATACCTTAATATTGCTAACTTTCTTTAGGTTTGGAAAGATCTTTTTTATTATTTCTTTGAGTAAATTTTATACCCCAATCTCTGTCTACCTCTTCTTTAAGGCCATAACTCTTAGATTTGCCCTTTTGTGGCTTTTTTCCAGATCTTTTAGTCATGCTTCATTCCACTTTATTCCTTTTTTCGTTTTTCTCTTCTGACCGTGTATTTTCAAACAGCCTATCTTGTCTCTTCCGCTTGATCAATTTTGCTATTGAGAGATATTGATGCATTTCTTGGTTTGCTGATTGAATTCTTACTCTCTAGAATGTCTGCTTCATTTTTTTATTATTTAAATATCTTTGTGAAATCTCTCTGAGCTTCTCAAAGACCGCTATTTTGAACTCTTTGTCTGAAAGGTCACCTATTTCCACCCCTCTGGGATGGGTCCTTGGTGCCTTATTTCATTTCTTCGGTGAGGTCATGTCTTCTTAGGTGTTAATGGTGCTTATGGATGTTCATCGATGTCTGGGCATCAAAGAATTAGGGATTTATTTTAATCTTCACTGTCTGAGCTTGTTTGAACCTATCCTCCTTAAGAAGACTTTCCAGATACTCAAATGGAAGTGCATGTTTTTGTCTAAATCTGTGGTCACTGCAGCTTTATCAGCATGGAGCCTCCCAACTTGGAGACTCTTGGAGACTCCTGGTGGTATTGTCTTGGTGGGCTTAAGTAAGAAACAACAGAATTCCCTGGATTACCAGGCATCGTCTCTCATCGTCAATCTTGTGCTGGGATTCTGGATTTGGAGAAGTGATGGGACACTCTTTTGTCACAACCAGTGCCAGGTCACACCTGAAGCCAACCCAGTCTCAGACAAAGCCAGTGGTGACTGTTGTCTGGTTATCCATGATGTTTGTTCAAAAACCAAGAGCCCCTTAGCTGGTAGGGAATGAATCCTGTCAAGAACAAGAGGAAGAAGCAATGTAGAATTTTATTTTCAACGATTGAAAACCAATAAGCCAAGACCCACAGACTAGCTCAATTGTAACATTTCCCTCTCACCAATAAAATCAGGAAATTTTTAAGTTTTTAGGTTTGTAGATTTGCAAATTAACCTATCATTGACTGTCCCTCCTTATATATAGAATGGAAGTAATACTAGTATCTAGGTCATTGATCTATTTTGCAGTTAAATAAAGTTATATAAATAAAGCTGTTTGCACAACAGATTAATGGATAACATGCAATGGCCCAATAAACACTAATAATTATTAGCACTGTAAGTATTATTGTTACTGCTATTGTTTCCCACTTTTACTTTTTTTTTTTTTTTTTTAAAGGCAGTGTCTGACTCTGTTTCCCTGGGTGGAGTGCAATGGCATCATAGCTCACAGCAACCTCAAACTCTCGGGCTCAAGTGATCTTGCTTCAGCCTCCCGAGCAGCTGGGACTATAGGCACCAGCCACAACGCCCTGCTGTTTTTAAGAGACAGGATCTTGCTCTTGCTCAGGCTGGTCTCGAACTCCTGAACTCAAATCTGCCCACCTTGGGCTCCCACAGTGCTAGGACACACTTTTACTATTTTTATTATTATCGGTGCCCTAAAATCTTTAGCAGTAAATGTAAAATGAACAAAGCTGAGATAATGAAAAGATGACATTGCCCTCATGAGGAGAGGCATCCCCAAACATTAGAGAACACTGTATCCCGTTTAACAAGTAGAAGGACACAGCCTAGGACTTGCAGCTTGGTGGGAAAGGGTGCTATGTGAGCCTGTCTGCACATGAGCCACAGTCCTGGGGAGTGACAGTGTTCCACCAGGCTGAGACAGCACCAAAGACAGCACCAATTTATAGTTTTATGTACAAGTCTGCAATCTTCTTTTCTACAAGTCTGAAATCTAAAAACCTCTAAACGCCTAGAAGCTTTTTAAGGGGTTAACATTATTTGTTAATTAAACTAACCTGACCAGCACTCATATAGGGGCCAAATCTGAACTGTTGTGATATGAATCTATTGTAAAGTCTTCTTGGTCTTCGGGGTGAATATTCTCTACCTTGGTTCAGAAATACTAATGACTGAACGTGTGCACTGCTGCTCTAGACCCCACTGGGGGCATATAGAATATAAAGTATATGGATTTTTTCCTAAAATGCAAAAAAAAAAAAAATCTGCAATAGAAAATTCATATGGCCCCAAGCTTTGTGGATAAGAACCTGTATCTACTCACTGATTCACTTTGGTCTATGAAGGTGTGCTGACCCAGTGTGACCTCTTACATTTTTCTCTACCCTCCACCTCTGCAGGCCTGCTCCTTGGAAGGCTTTCTCTGACCTGTGCACAGAGCCCCGGGGGTTCCAGAAGAAAAGGGAGGCCACTGAACCAATGTCATCAGCAGGGCACACTGTGGTAGATTTCTTTTGTGTTAGAGTAAACAGCCCCTTCTCACTGTTACGAAGCTGAGGCTCAAAATTTGAAGATTGTAATTAAAAAAAATTTTAAAGACTATAGTAGAACCTCTGTAAGTTTACCACTTAAAGGACAGTGACAAACTGGTCAACATAAGGAACTAGGCCTACTGTACTGATATGTACCTGTGGTCCACGTTCATTCTATGACAATTAAGTCAGTTTAAGAAGGTGGCCAGGGGAGGGAGGTGTCAGCTCTGGAGATTCTACGGTATTTGGATGATCTGAATTCAGACCAAGGATGATTTCCTCAGGGAGGTTAGAATCTGACCGTGTGGGACAACCATCTCCAGTTGCAATAGGCCTTTGGATTCTTCTCTACTTCTGGCTTGAAGTTTGGAGTTTACTTGCCTGTTGATTCTGTCTGTCCCTATACTGCCTTCCTTCAGTAATGAAGCTAGTATTGGGGACAACACAGGGTGACTCTCCATATTTATTTCTGTTCCTGTTGGAAATAACATGAAATTTAGGTTGAGAGATCAATCCTTATTGATCATAGCAGAGAAATATGTTCACGTTAAAGAGAATCAAGGCTCCTAGGCCTAAGCAAGGCATGGATGTCGGCATATTTTAAAGAAAAAAATATACATTGAAAGGCATTTGTTTAGTAATGAAATCCTAGAAATGAGGGAGAAATCGTTAAAGTACCATGGAGTGAAGTGGACCTTGGCTGGGGGAAATGACCACCTGATTCCTGCAAACATTCCAACCATTTAACAAACTCCCCTTACTTTATTCCCATGTTTTCCTCGCCTAGAGGAAAAAATGTGCTGGCCAGAGGTCTTGAGAGCCCAGGCTCCTCAGTGGTACTAGTTCCTACTGCACATTCTGTTGTACAGAACTGTGTTTGCGAATTGAGTTAGTAGGTATTTGCTCCAGGACGTGGAACTAGTCACAGCTTGTGTGCTGACAAGCCCGTGAGCCAGAGAGACTGAGGCTGCCATGTGCACAGGACACCTTGTAGGCAGGTGGCATGGGACACCTTGGTAGGCAGGTACACAGGACACTTTGTAGGCAGGTGGCATCCCACCCTTGCTCACAGTGGGCAGCTGGGTGATTAGGGGAAGCAGACTACGTGGGACTCCTCTCCTTGTTAGGTGGGGAATGTGTATCTTCCCCGTGAGTTTTTCTTCCTGAAGCAAACATCTATTTTAGTACTCTTTATTCTTTCCTAAAGTTCGGGTAACTCAAGTTGATGACAGTGAGTCAGACAAAAATATTTACTGTGTTTACTGTTCTCTTCACTAGTTCTAGGCCATAGGGGCATGCAAAAGAAGCTAAGAAGTGTCCCTGCCTTGGAGAGACAAATCTCACAAACTCTACAGGGAAGAAAATGTTTCTGCCATAAAACCAGGGCAGGTAAATGTGGCCGCTTTGATGGACAATAGGGAGAATTTGGGACTGACTTGGTTACATGGATAGAGAGAATAAAGCATGAGCTGACTTGGTGACAAGTTCTAAAAACTCGTAAACAGAGAAGAAACTTCCATGTCTGCAGGGGCCTAGGCAGGAACCAAACCTGATGTGTGCCTGAGGTTTGGTGTGGGTGTTGGGGATGCTCTGTGGACCATTAGACTCCTGCCCTACCTCCCAATTGCTTCTAATTTTAGCTCAGACATAGGCAATCTTTTCCTGGAATGTGCCATATATTAAACATTTGAGGCTTTCCAGGCCATCCTATCTCTGTTGCAACTCTGTTACCCATGAAAGTAGCTGTATTACTACTGAATATAGCCATAATATTACTGAATGGGTATGACTGTTTTCTAGTAAAACTTGATTTCCAAAAACTAGAGGTCATGGTGTGGCTGCCATAGTTTTCCAACCCATGCTCTAAAGCTGATGGCTGTTAGGTCTGAGTTTTCAAAAGGACTTAGAAATCAATGTTGTGATGTGAAATATCTTGATTTTAATGTGTTGATTCAAAAGCAAATTTAATGCCATCTGATGCAAGGAAACCATTTTGATGACTCCATTATAGCTAATTTGTATGCATGTGGTAAGATTTGATGTGAGCTTTAAGGATAAGTAGGATTTGACAACTAAAGAGGAGCAAGAAGGAGAAATAGCCGCAGGAGGAGGATCAGTGGAAGTAAGGCAATTATGGCAGGTGGTTTAGGAGCGTGGACATTGGAGCGAGACTGGCTGGGGTTAGAGACCAGCCCGGCCATCTACTAGCCATGAGGGAGTCCTCGGACAAATTACCTTACCTCCTAGGCTTCTGTTTCCCTATCTCTACATTCTAAGGATTAAATGAGTTGTTATTCATAAAAGCATGAAGATAATTCTTGGACAGAGATATCATCTGTAGCTATATAACAATTGAGTTAATAATAATAAAAGACATGTTAGTAGGACAGGTGAAGAACAAGCTAGATTATTATGACCAGCTTCCGATTAGGCATAAGTGTCAATTCTATCGCTCATGGTACATCTCCCATCTATAAGATGGACAATTTCCCTGCTTTGTTACTGGAAGAAGAGGGTTCAGCCACCTCTCACTGTTAGCTGGATGCAGAGATGGGGATTTGGTCCACCAAACATTATTGTTAGAAGGCCAGCAATCTGGAGAACAGCAAAAGTAATCTCTCAAAGACTGTTCTGCCTCAGTTACGGTCCTCATAATTTTTATGATGAAATACAAAGCAACAAACTTAGACATTTTCAACTTTATCTGATAGGAAGTAACATCAAAGTAGTTAGTCTTCATTCGAATAATGCAAAATGTCTAAACAATAGAAAGGTCATTTTCACTTTAACAAAATACCTAAGAGAATCATTAAAGAAAACATTGCATTGTGAAAAGAATCTTTATTCTACCAATATTACACCACCTATTGTCTGTGTGTGACTACCTCACCCAAAGTCTCCTGAGACAAACCCCCTCACGATCATGGTGAAACCTGAACCAGATAATCACAGGTGTGTGGGGAAGGCTGACCAGGTCAGCTGCTCTGCTCTAGCTCAGCTTCTCAGGCTCTATCTTGCAGACAGACCACTTTTGTGACTTCAGCTCCAGACTCAAACTACTTGTGACTGGTCACTCCTACTGCAAATACTTCTCTTGGCCTAAGGGAGACCAAGTTGAGTACAAAAACAGGCATAGTTAGAAAAGAGAAGAAGCATCTGAGGAAATCTGTCCTGTACTGATTACATTGTCCATTGTCATCACTCCTATCACAACCCTGTGAAGTGAGTACTACAGTTTATGCTACTAGGCGGCAGCGGCAGTGGCAGAAATTAGAACCAGATGTAATGGCAGTACTCACGTTCTTTCCCACCTATAGCTGGGGTTTTCAAAATGTGTCTGGCAGAACCCTAGAGTTTGGGGAAGTAACTGGAAGGTCCCTGTGGGTGGCATCTAGACTGTCCTTTCTCAAGACCTAATCTGTTCAGATATTTCAGCAAGTAGAGCCCACAGGCCTGTGCTCCAGCACCCACAGTCCCTAAAAGCCAGTAGCACTTCCAGTTCTTGCACAGGCTTGCCCTGGGAGCAGACCCAACCGGGCCAGGGGGACAGATTCTTCAGAGGAAAATAAGACTTTTTTTTTGGACCAGACATAAACATTTGGGCCAAGTGTGTGTCTGAGGCCACTAACAGATAGGGACAGAGGGAGAATGGGAAGAGAAAGATGGAAGCTGGGAAAGGGGTTCCATTTGCATTCTTGCCCAGGCCCGGTAAATATTAGGACCACTTCAATCCACTCCCTTAAAAAGGAGTGGGGGTGGCTTTTTCTCTTTTCACTCAACAGTAGAGGTGATATAGCACTAAGAGGATTGAGAGCCTTGGTGACTCTGGGGACTGGCAGGGAGTGAACAAGAGGATGTTAATAATGGAGCATTAACTTGGATCAGCAGGATCCCAGGTTTAGAGGGGTAGAGCACTGGTGTCCCCAGGACCAGCCCGCCGGGAGACAGGCAGATGGCAGGACACACACGATCCCTTGGAGATTCATGGTAATCCTTTTGTTGTTGGAAACCAGGGAAGAGATGTGCTCTAAGAAAAATACTGACAGAAGGAGGTTTGCAGGTGAGGGTTAATTAGCCACTGAAATTTATTTCATGATGTTAATGTGACCTCACTGGTTCAGGTAGGCTGGTGAGTCCTGAGGATATTCAGATCAGGTTCAAATTCATACCCACATTGTTTGATTAGCACAGCAACTGAGAGGTCAGCATCTCCACCCATCTGAGCAGGCCTTGCTAAAAGAGTTCTCTTTAAGTATGCTGTGTAATTTTTTGGATGAGGTTTTCTAAGAATCTATTGTATTAGGGAGCCCCAAATCTGTAATTTACTTCTAATGAGGCCTGTTAATTTGATGACAGCATAATCAAATATAAACACCACCCTCCTTTGGTCTGTAGGGTGCTTCATAATGAGATGGATCCGGAGGACGGGGGTAGGGAGTTGCCAGACACATTAAAGAAGCTGGTATCCCTGACTAAGGAAGAACTTATTAATGATTTTAGTCCCAAAGGAAAAGACACACAGAAAATCTTCAGATAGATAAAGATGGTGATGGTGAAATCAAAGCCACCCAGATGGCCTATAAACAGGCTAATTATGTGGAAGACCCAGAAGCAAGTCTGAAGTTTCCTTCCCAGCTGCCTTCGGAGCCTGCCAGGTAGCCAGATGCTGGCAGGGGAAACTCGCTTCCACGGGTCATCAGCAAAGCGGAGTTCCACATTAAAGTGAATGCTCGCCCCAGTACATTTCTGTATGTAACAAAAGAATGTTTCAGATGTAAAATTCTACAGGACTTTATAAACCTCCATATTCTTTCATGAATAAAAATTACTGTGCTGATCATTTTTGTTGCTGGAAAGGCATAATTGCAAGACATGGTGAATATGTGTGTGTGTCTGTGTCCATAAACATATTGTCAGATTAAGGGGAAAAAATGACTCCAGTATCTTGTTAATTTATTGTAATTTAGAGAGGAATGGCAAAATTTTGATGAATAATGTCATTTCAGGTCAATGTTGTCTTTATTGTCTTAGAAGTGTCAAGTTCGCGGCTCAGGTCAACACTAAAGTGAGTCACTGAGATGGAAAAGCTCAGGTCACTCTCGGTCTTCGCCTCCCTACAGCCTGCGTCACACGCCCTGTCAGGTGGCTGAGGGCAGCAGGGGCACCAATTTCTCACTAGGTGAGTCTGGTGATTTCTGTATGACCTGCAGAGAAGCCAGGCACCCAGATTTAGAATAGAAAACAAGACAGAAGCGTAGAAACAGGCAACATGGTGGTTTTATGATTAAAATTAATAGACCAATTGAACTTTGGTCAGGATAATGGAAATTGGCCTTCAAGGGAGATCTGCCTCAGTTTCTTAGCTTTTCTTTCTTTTTTAATAATACTTTAGATTTTCTTCTTTTTAAACTAAGGAGTCTCTGTCATTCTCTGTGCTTTTATTTTTGGTGACTATTAACTGTTGTGAATTGCATGAGAGGAAAGACTAGTAGTGCCCTCTGCAAATTCAGGTATTATCAGGTGCCGTGTTTAATTATATCTTATAGGAAGAAGGAACATTGTTTGTAGTAACTCCATGTTCAGGATCAGGGCTCAGGTTGGAAACCTAGAAGAAGACTTTCCCGGCTGGGTCTGTGATCTTCTGGGCTCACCTGTCACAGTGCTGCATTGCCATTTTCTCAGTAACCACCAGCGTCCGTCACAGCACTCTGCATTCTCTGTAGGCAGAGGCCAGGTAGCATTCAGTTTAACTGAAAATTTTCCTATGGCAAAATAGTGGCCTTTTCACCAAATGGTGCTGTTACAACTAGAAATTCACATGCAAACTTATGAAGTTGGACCTCTATACTTCGTCATCTAAAAGATTAACTCAAAATGGATCAACAACCTAAAAGTGAAATATAAAAAATATAAGAATCTTAGAAAAAGCCTTGGAGTAAATTTTGTGGTTTTTGCATTAGGTAAGTTTAAATAAGCGGTACCAAAATTAAATGTAAGAAAATAGGTAAATTGGGATTATCCAAATTAAAACTTTTCACACTTCAAACAACTCTATTGAGAAAGTGAAAAGAAAAAATGTACATAATGGGAAACATTTTTGCAAATTGTACATCATACAAGGGACTTGTATCTAGCATATATGAATAACTGCAACTCAAAAATAATGACAAAAGACTTAATTAAAATTAAGCAAAAAACCTAGGGAAAAAACTCTTCTGGACATTGACTTAGGCAAAGAATTCATGACTAACACCTCAAAATGAAATGTAACAAAAATAAATACAGACAAATGGCACTTACTTTAACTAAAGAACTTCTGCAAAGAAAAAGAAATAATCAATCAGGTGAACAGAAAACTTACAGGGTGGGAATGGGAGAAAATATTTGGAATGATGCATTCAAAAAATGACTAATATCCAGAATCTACAAGGAACCAAAATAACTCAACAACAAAAACAAAAACACTAAATAACACCATGAAAAAAAATGGTCACAGATCATGAACACGTATGTTTCAAAAGAAGTCACATAAATGACCAACATGCATGTGAAAAATTTTCAGCATCACTACATATCATCAGAGAAATGCAAATTAAAACCACAGGGAGAAACCATCTTACATCATTCAGAATGACTGTGATTAAAAAGTCCAAAAATACCAAACGCTTTTGAGGATGCAGAGTAATGGGAACTCTGATGCACTATTGGTGGGAATGTAAATGGGAACAATCTCTACCCCGAACAATATGGAGATTTCTTAAAGCACTAAAATAGAACTACCATTTGATCCAGCAATCCCATTACTGAGAATCAACCCAAAGCAAAAGAAATCATTCTATCAAAAAGATACCCGCATTTATCACAACACTATTCATAATAAGCAAAGATACGGACTTAAGTTAAGAGTACATCAATGGATGATTAGATAAAAGAAACGTGGTATACGTACACCATGGAATACTACTCAGCCATAAAGAAGAATGAAACCATGGCTTCTGTAGCAACACAGATGGAACTGTAGTCTATTATCTTAGTGAAATACCTCAGAAACAGAAAGTCAAATACTGCATGTTTTCACTTACAAGTGGGAGCTAAATTATGTGTGCACATGGGCACAGAGACCAGAATTTTAGGCATTGCAGACACAGAAGGTGAGGAAAGAGTGGGAGGGTGTGGATGATGATGGTAACACTAAAATCCAAGATTTCATCACTGTGCACTATATCCATATTAAAAAACTATACTTGTACCTTCTAAATATATATATATATATATAAATTAGCAGAGTATGTGACTAGTCACTGTCCAAAGAAGATATAGAAATAGCCAATATACACACGAGATGTTCAACATCATAGGTTATCATGAAAATGAAAACAAAAACCATAGTGAGATATGACATCAAATCACTAGGATGGCTGTAGTCCAAAGAACAGACAACAAGAAAAGTTGACAAAGATGTAAACAAATTAGAAACCTATAGACTGTTGCTGGAAATGTAAAATGGTACAGTGACTTTAGAAAACAGTAGGACTTCATGTGGTAACTCTGTATCTTCAAAGGAGATCTGTATCCTTTGAAGATACAGAGTTACCACATGGTCCAGGAATTCACTTGTAAAATTTCACTCCTAAGTATTTATTTGAGGGAACTGGAAACAAATGTCCACAACAAAATTTACATATGAATGCTTATCGCAGCTTTATTTATAATAGTCAAAAATAGAAAACAACCCAAATGTCTATCAGTTGATGAATGGGTGAATAAAATGTTACACCCATTCAATGGAATATTATGCAGCCATAAAAAGAAATGAAAGAAAGTATTGTTACCTGCTCCTCACAAATGATCCTTGGAAACATCATTCTAAACAAATTAAGTAAGTCACAATGAATCACATATTGCACTATCTATTTCTGTGAAATGTCCAGAAGAGGCAAACTCATAGGGATAGGAGGTAGGGTAAGGGGTTCCCTGGGGTTGGGCAGAGAGGAATGGAGAGTGATTGCTAATGGAAAGGGGTTTCTTTTTTAGTGTTATAAAAACTGATTGTGGTATTGGTTGTAGAACTATTAATGTACTAAAACCATTTAATTGTACACTGTCAGTGGCTATGGTGTGAATTATATCTCAATAAAGCTGCTATGAAGAATAACTTATTGTGTCTCCAGCCTACTATATGTCCTGCCCCTGACTCTGGGAATGCAAGGTAAGTGTGGCAATGGCTTACAACCCGAGGTACTAATAGGGAGGTGTGTAAGGAGCAGAGATTTTCTAGGGAAGAATCATTAATTCCAGCAGTTGGAGATGTCCTCAGAGAGGATGCCCCAGCTACTGGAAGTAGCATTTGAGGAAGAAAAAGAAATTTTCTCTTAGTGTGAGATGGTAAAAAGATATACCAAATGAGGAAATAGCTTATCCTAAGCCGTGGGGGGTGTTTTATATATTAGATTTCTGTAGGAGATTTATTTTTTAAAATTCTATGCGGCAAAAGGAAAAATGAATTTGGAAGCACTTTGTTGGACAATTGCTGTGGTACTAATGAGAGGTGGCAAGGACGTAAGTTTGTGGGGTGGAGGGGGGACTGAGGGGTAAGCAGAGGGTGAATTTATGGGCCTGTGTGTGTGAACTCCCTTCATCTGCACACAATCCTGGGAGATCTTTTTACTCTTTTCTCCATTTTAAAGACCAGGGAAGTGAGCCACAGGGAGGTAAGGTGACTTGCCCAAAGTCTCAAGCTGCTAAATGGTAGAGTTTGGAATCAAACATGCAAAAAGTCTGTCTCCAAAACCTGAGCTCTCAGTCACTATTCTTCCTTTGAAGATGTTATTCCAGTTTTGAATCCCTGGAAAAATCGTGGTCCACAGCCTGACCTAATTGTAGTTCTTGAAAAACAATTATTGACTGAATAAATCTATGCCCTCCTATCTATTTAGTTCAAAGATACCATGCTACGAAGCCCTGCCATGAGCAGAGACAAGCCTACTGCCCTCAACCAGAGAGGCTGGAAATGAAGGTCCTTGCCCTGTGTTTCAGGACACCTGTCTTTTTCCTTCTTACAAGGTCCAGCCAGCAGACCCTACCACACAGGAGCACCAATCTGAATAGCTAATGCTTATCAAGATTTACCTTTCCTCTATAACATTAGTATTATTAAACTGATGCTTCATAAGCACTCTCCACATGCACTCACTGTGATGAGCATTTTCCATGTATCATTTCTTTTAGGCCTCACCATAAGGTATAGCGGTTGATCTTTGAGAGAGTGAGGGATCCCTCAACAGAATGGATTCAGGAGCTAGATTCATTCAAATATTAGCTCTGCCATTGGCCCCAGGTATAATTTGATAATAATACCTACTTCATGAGATTCTTGTGAAGGCTAAAGGATTATTGGATGTACAGTATTAGAATAGGACCTGACACATGATGACTACTGTTTTTGTTAGTTGTTATGTCAATAATCTTCTTCTTACTTCTGTTTACAATGGAGAAAACTGAGGTTTAGATTATTAAGTACCTTCCACAAAAAGGCACAGTAAGAGAAGGAGCCAGGATTTAAGCAGAGGAATTGGATTCCGGAGCCTGCATTCTGAACCACTACACGATTTCACCATTCTACAGATTTCCAGCTCATGTTGTAGCTTCTGAGAAGCATCCTTTGTCTTTCTCAGGTGGATATAAGGATGCTTGTGTCTGTACTTCTGTACTTCTACAATAACATGATAGACATTTTATTAGAAGTGTATAATACTGTATTTCTCGTATTTCCCCATGACTTTTCCCAGTGGCTGGTATCTACTAGGTTCTTAATAAATACATGTTGCTGTTCTCAACTCCACTGCTAAATATTTCCTCAATCCATTCTGACCCCACTACTGTGGCGTTATTAGTCTAGGCATTCAAAATATCTTGCGTGAGTGGATGTCATAGCACCCTAATTAGACTTTGTCCTGCCATACCCTTCTACCATTCCCTGCGATATGAGACAATCTCACTGAGTCTATGTTCCACGGAACCACAAGAATCCACAGTTTTCCAGCTAAATGTATATACATGTAGCCTAATGATTTTATGATAATTTGAATAGCTTGGCACCTGAAATTCCTTATTAATTATTATTTGATGAATGTGGAACTATCTCTGGTATTTAAAGCATGGAGATGAAGAGCATAGATTTGTAAACACCTTTTGGCTGAGTGTAAAAATGGTTGACTTAATAGTAATACGCAAAGCATTTTTTTTTTTTTTTACTCTTGCTATACCCAACAAGCTATCTTAAATTTTCAACTTCCTGACAAGTTCCATGTGGATCTGTTTATGGTCATGAACATCTTTAAGGAAGATACATTGGTTCATTTAGGCAGCTATCACAAAATAAGATCAACTGAGTGTCCTACAAACAACAAAAATTTATTCCTCACAATTCTAGAGGCTGGAAGCCAAGGTCAAGCAGATTCATGTCTAGTGAGAGCCTGTTTCCTACTTCACGGATAGTATCTTCTTGCTGTGTCCTCACGTGGTAGAGTGTGAAGAAGTTAAGGCCTCTCTAGTACCAGGGCACTAGTCCTATTCATGAGGGCAAAGCCCTCCTGACCTAAGCATCTTCTAAAAGGCCTCACATCTTAATATTATCAACCTGAAGATAGGACTTCAACTTAAGAATTTTTGGGAGATACTAACATGGGAGACCACAGCAGCAGGTACCTTTAAAACTCTTTGAAATTGACAGTCCCCCATTCATTAAAATATCACTTGAGGTAGAAATTAATAAACTTCCTTTCCTAAGAATATAAATCCATCACCATGAATGAAGATTAAGAGTACTTCATTTCTCATCTTCCTTAGCTTGAAACTAGTGGGCTAAATTTTATTAACTACTCGATTACGCAATCTGATTAGGGGCTAGGCAGCTTCAGAATTTACAATTTGCTATAAATTTTTTCAGATTTTTATTCTATCTAATGGAGCTGCATTTTATTCAAGATTTGGATTCTGAAATCACAGCATTTTAATTTTTCATGCCTTGATGACCAATGAAGTTAAGCGCCTTTATGCACATTTACTGATCATTTGAATATTTTCTTTTATGTAGACCCTTTTCACATCATTTGTCTATTTGTTATGCTGGTGGTGATTTATCTTTGTTTTTAATTTGTAGTGGTTGTTTTTATTGCAAATGTGTTTTCTCACTATGTGATTTATCTGTTAATAGTGTCTTTAGATGCAAGGAAACCCCTAATTTTAATGCAGTCATTACCAACTTTTTCTTTCATTATTAGTGCTTTTTCCCAGTTTATAAAATATTTGCCAGTAAATATCCAACAGAATGGCTAATATATATATATATATATATATATACATATACATATATTTTTTCACAACATAAAATGTTAGTAAGGATGTGAAGCAACATGAATGCTGCTGATGAGGTGAAAATTGTGATAACTGAATAACTGTTTTGGAAAACATATTGGTAGTGCAAAAATATAAACATGTACAGCTTTCACAATTCAACAATTCCACTCCTGATTTACCCAATTAAATGCATAAATTTTTGTATCAAAAGAAGCACACAAGCATTATTTATACTTGTAAAAAAGGGAAAACCTGCCAATATATACAATTTCTTCAATATAAGCATAGATATAAAATTATGATGTTGTCGCACAATCACATATTACATAGCAGTGAAAATGATAAAATTACCATTGCATGCAATAACATAAATGACTCTCTCAAGGATAAAATTGATTGAAAGAAATTAGTCATAAAAAAATACATACCATGTGGCTTCATTTGTATAAACTTCAAAAATAGCATCATATAAGAGGCCAGAATAGCAGTTACCTTTGTGGAGGAAGGAAAAAATCCTAGGAGGGTTACAGAGATGAGAGAGATTTCTTGATTTGGGTGGTGGTTAAATGAGTGTGGTTTTTTTTGAAATGTTTCATCAAATTGGACTTGTGATTTGTGTACTTTTCTGAATGTGTTATATTTTAATAAAAGAAGTGTATTAAAAAAGAAAATTAGTGTATATTCCAAAAATCATATTAAATTTCCTTTTGAAAATATCTACTTTTTTGCTATGCCTCTTCTCCCGTATTCATGGACTCTTACTATTTTGGGGGGCACACATGAATGCTTAGTTTTAATTCTAAGGTCACACAAGTGTCTACTTTAGACATTTTTTTTCATATCTTAGATACCAGATTCTGGAAATATAGAAATAAAATGGACCTGAAAAATACTCCCCTTAAGTCCCTTGATAAGGACATGAAATAGGGCAGAGAGTATAGAAACAGACCAAGGAATACTGTAGAGATGATAGGAATTGATTGGCAAATGATGAGAGGAATGAAGTGAGGAAGCTTGTAATTGTTTTTTCTGGTTTTGATCCAATTATCATCCATTCACCCGAATTTGGTAACAGTAGGAATGTAGTAGAAGGATGGGCAGTCACAGAAGTTTTTTGAGCCTTGTAGCATGTATGAGTTTCCTATTGCTGCTGTAACGAATTATCACAAACTAAAGCTGGACAAATGCTTATTACCTCACGGTACTGGAGGTCAGAGTCTAAAATGGGTCACATTGGACGGTAGTACTGCATTCCTTTCCAGAAGCACTGAAGGAGAACTTGTTTTCTTGCTTTTTTCCAGCTTCTAGGGGCTGCTTGCACTCCTTGACATGTGACCTTATCCCATTTTTAAAGCCAGAAAAGCCTGGTTGAGTCTGTCTCATATTGCATCTCTTGGACTTCTCTCTTTCACTTAATAGGACTCTTGTGATTATATTTGGACTGCCTACATAATCTAGGATAATATCCCAATTTTTCAGGTCAGCTGATTAGCAACCTTAATTCAATTTGCAAACTTAACTCATTCTTGCTATGTAACGTATTTAATAATATATTCAAAGGTTCCAGGTATTAGGACAAGGCGACTTGGGGTATAGCATTATTCTGCCTACTATACAAAATGATAATGTGAACTTGGAGCTCCAGGGCTTACATGTGGCCTGAAAATAAAGCTACACAAAACAGGACAGAGAGATGAAGGGAGACTTGAGTTCTGATGATGCTACTGTTTGAAACTGTGAATTCAGTAGAAGCTCCGGTGAACTCTACTCCTCAGCTTTTTAGTTATGCGAGGAAATAAAATTCTTTTTTCCTTTTTCAATACCAGTTTGATTCATTTTCTGTCACTTGAAATCAAACAGCCTGACTGATATGGGGCAGGAAAGAAAAGGAAGAGTTCATTGTAAATTTAATTATCAATGCTGAGCTACTGGGAAAAGGGTGAAGCTATTATATATGTAGAAGGCAGAGACACAAACTAAGGAAGAAATAGAGTTGACTTTAGACATATTGAGTTTAGGCTTCTATTTGAATATCCATTGTCCAATAAGCACTCTAATATATAAGCTTGAAATTCAGGGAAGTCAGGATAAAAAAATAAATTTTGGAATGTCTAATCTTTTTCCTTTTATCTTTAATACAGATTTTTTTATCTATGGTATTCTTGGTTTGTGAGATCTTTGGAATCCTACCATCTTCAGCAGAGGAGAACACAAAGATAGACTGTTCTTGTATTTATGAAACTTTTTGAAGTTTTATTTTAGGAGTTAGCTTAGAGTAACATCCCAGCCTATAAGAAGGAGGAGCATGATGCGGTCTCCCAAATATTACAAAAACAGAAATAGAGAAAATATGCATTAGCTTGCTATAGTCCAGTCCCAAATCCCTGAATGCTTCTTCCCTGTTTTATTCAAAATGTATTCTTTTATAAACTGAGGAAATTAGCATCTTTGAATTTCTTACCTAAAGACATAGATTGAAATTAAAGATTTTTATCCTTCACTGAAGTTTTTATACTTGCAAGAAAAATACTCCTATCTTAATGCACATGCATGTTTATGCACACTCATGTGTGTATGTGAACATTTGGCATTTAGTAGTTGGCTGCCTACCTAGGTTTCATAGAGCCACCTCTACCATAGAAGGCAGAAAGATGAATAAGCCAACACTATTAATAGGCAGATAGATCTCATTTTCAGTAGAAACACATAAAGGAAAATTACTGGTAAGAGAGGAGGTCTTGACCCCTATGTTGATTAATGCAAATCTTTGAAAACTGCCAGCAGCATATAAACCTGAATTCATCAACAGTAGTCGAAGGAAGAAGGCAGGACAGCAGAAAAACAGGAGCACACAGAGGCTCCTGGTACTTGCAGAACACAGCATATGAAAAAGCACTAGATAAATTCTGTAAATAAATAACTGCACAGATTCATAAATCAATATGACTCACTCCTGTAGATTATTTTCCAGGGACAAAATGACTTGGACTCTTTTATGGCATAGCAGTTTATAGTACATCTTAGAAGAATAGCAAATATGGATACAATGAAAGACAATATTGGAGTTTATAAATACTCTAGATTGGCTAATGAGTGGCTGAGGCACTCACAGGGACAGTCAGCTGTGCATGTTTCTGATGCTAATGGAGCCATCCAATTTAAAGATGTCATTTGTAATTTTTAAAATTTAAACAGAGAATCTATACTAATTAATAAAAGCTGTATCATATTAATTAATGCTACCATATTAATTAATAAAAGACAAAGCTCTAGACTGAAGCAACCTCCCAGAACCATTAAGGATTTGGTCCAAGTTTTCACTCAGAAGAGAGTTTGCTGAATTGCTTGCATCTGTGGGTAGAAGAAACATGTTATGGTTCTGGGTAGAGAATAATGTGTCTAATGGCTTTCCTGTTAATTGGATTATCTTCATACGGTTGAAGTACACCAGATCCTGTCAGGTAATAAGCTCATTACCTCAGGGTAGTACCTTTCAGACAATATTATTACATGATATTGCCAGTCCATTTACTGGTAACCTAAGACTATGCAAAAGTGAATAATTCATTTACAGATACACATATTATAACAAAATATACAATACTCAGCAAGACGATCTGACAGCGAGGGCATTGCCTGAAAGTCAAGTTGATTTAGCTTCATTTCCTCATACAGTTTCAATTAAATGTAATGGTTTATGTAAGTCACTTTTCTCCTTTGTCTTTGAATTTCCTTTTTAAAAAAACATATAGAAACAACCAGCTCATTGAATTGAGATGACAAAATTATATCATTTAATATTTATATATTCCATATATTTAAATGTATATGTATATTTACATATTTTACATTATATATTATTATTAAATATGTAAATTAATACTTTAATTATAATCACGTTTATGTTCTGAGTTGCATGTGTTAAGAGTTTTTCTTTATTTTGAGACAGAGTCTCAAGCTGTTGCCTTGGGTAGAGTACTATGGTGTCATCATAGCTCACAGCAATCTCAAACTCACGGGCTCAAGTGTTCTTGACTCAGATGTTTCTGTTTTTAGTAGAGACAGGGTTTCCCTCTTGCTCAGGCTGATCTCAAACTGGTGAGGTCAAGCAATCCACCTGCCTCATCCTTCCAGAGTGCTAGATACATTAAGCTTTATTACTAGGATCTTTTATTTTGACAAAATGGTTATCTTACTCTTTTTCAAAAAAAAAAAGGCTTGCTTGTTCTATGCATGGAATGTCTTTTTTCTAAGTTGCTATAACAAGTGGTAACTTAGGAAGTCATGCCTACTTATCTTAGGTAGTCATGTTACTACTATGGCCATTTGACTTTGACTCTAGTAAATGCAGATTTTAGTTAGTAGCCTCATATCCTTTTCAACTGCATTTGAAATTTCTATGCTCGTGAGTAATAGTAACAGGGATTACATGTAACTCATTGTGTGTGGCTGTTATTTTCTCCATTTCATAGATGGGGAAATCAAGGCTCACCAGTCTCGTGAACGTGTCCACATTCGCTCACTCAGCAAGTGTCTGAAATGGGGCAAATGACCTCTATCTAACCAAATTGTTGCGTGGTTAAATGAGTTATTACATTTCAATTTTGGCTTATTTTTTTTGTCAATGGGGTTTTTAAACAATGCAAGAAGAATTTGTTCTGCATTAACAACCTATAATTTACACAAAATTCTTAGTATCTATAAGTAACACTTTCTTCTCAACATTATACAAAGTCAGCATGAATTTTTAAGTTAGTTCATTGACGTGGCAAAGCTCTCACATGAGTATTTATTTAATATAAGATAAACCTTTTATGGCCTCATAAGACAGTGTTAGATAACGTAGTTGCCAAGTGGTTTTTTATTGAAATGTTCTATTTCTTATAAAGTCTAATGTGATTAGATGTGATATAAACTTTTTTTTTAAAGTGTATACTTATTAAAGTTTTTATTTAACTCATTATTAATGAAGGGACTGGAAAGCTTTATGACTAGTTCTGGTATAAAAGTTTTGACCTTAAAATAACAATATATAAGAGAAGAGACATAATATGATTTGTATTCAGAACATTTCTTTGTTGAAGTATTTCACTATAAGATGTTTCTAAAAAAGAAAAAATATAATTCAATACTTATCCAATGAAATACTATCTTCATGCTAGCCCTAGGAGGGACAAACTATTTTAATATGAATTTTACAGATTAGGACATTTAGATTTGATTGCCTGAGGTTCCAACAATTAAGTGACAATGGGTTATCAAACTGAAAATACTGTACTGAATGGGAATTGGGAGCTTCACTGGCAGGGTCTCAAATTCCATTTTAATTTATTAACACATGGAGGAATCCTGGGTCTTTCATAATGGTGAAAGAATATGATGGGATATTCATTTTAGCAAGTAATCCAGGATAGTGCTGGAATGAGTGGGAGTGTGGCAATGTTGCAAGAGTTGGATAAATTATAATGGAGGAATGAATCATGGCAATTTGTAAAATGGAAAAATGGAGAAATCTTTGGGAAACGTTTTAGGAATAAAATTGTTTGATATAGTAACTCACTGGATGTGGGTGGACAACCATAAATGTAAGAGAAAAAAGTATTTCAATTTTGGAATTTGAAATATTTAAAGACAGCAAGTACTCAGGTACTTGGATCGATGTCCAACTGTAGGTATAGACTCAGGCATTATCGACATAGAAGAGGTGACTGCAAGTGTCAGAGTGGGAGAGGGAGAAGAAATGTCAAACAGCATCTTGGAGACTGCATCTAGACCATGGTTTCTATAGATGTCAGGTATTGCTTCTTACTACCTCTCCTCAATTTCCCTTTTTAGTAATTTGATAGCTCAGGCACTTGGGCTGTGCACCTGCTGTTCCACTTCTGGGGCATGCTCTTCTCTGATCTGCATGTGGTTGTCGTCTGCCCATCTGGAACTTATCTACCCCATCCTTTGTGCCCTCTTCATCCCCATCCCAGGCCTTTGTTGTTACTGCTGGAGCACTTACCGTAACTGGTGGTTTATTGGCTTGCTTTTTTTATCACCCACTGAGACGCAAGCTCAGTAAGGCAGGAGCCATGTTTGTCTTGTCACAATTGAATCATGATCACTGACGGGGTGCTTGGCATAAGGGCTCTTTAATTTTTTTATATGAATGGATAAAGTGCTGATTCTGGTTCTTGGAGAATTCTAATATGATCCAAACCTATGTGTGTTGCTCTTTAGCTGTGCCTTATCTCCCTCTACATGTTCCTTTTGTCTTAGCCAATTTTAGTCTGTTAGGGTTTTCTGAACATTCCAGGCTTTTCACACCTTCATGACTTCTCTCTAGTGTCACTGCTTGAAATATCCTTCTCTCATTACCAGTTCAAAAAATTCTTTTATGAGCCCCAAATCTGGCTTAATTTTCCCCTTGTTAAGAGAGTGTGTTTTAAATATCCTTTCACTCCAGACTGGTGACCTAGCACTCACCACATGGACAGACGGCTGCTACGTGGCCATTTCTCTTGTAGATTGCAAGCCCCTTGAAGTCAGGGAGTGCCATGGTCTACATATTTCCTTAAAATTCTTATGTCGGAATTCTAATTTCCAAAGTGATAATAGTAGGAGGTAGAGTTTTGAAGAGTGATTGTGAGGGTTGTGCCCTTCTTAATGAGATTAGTGCCCTTATAAATAGGCTTATGGGAGTTCATTCATCCCTTTCAGCATGTGAGGACCTTCTCTTGAAGATATCCTCTAACAACCTATAATTTGTTCATAATGGCTGAATGAACAAAAGGGAGAAGTGGACTGCATATTAGACATAACTCTGGGGGACCTAGAAACATACCTAATTAACTATGTAAGCTGGGGCAAGTGACCCAGACTCTTTAAGCATGTATGTCCTCATTTGTTAAATGAGAAAAACAATAGAACCTACTTGCCTTTGATCAGTATAACAGTCAAAATGAGAATATATGGTGCATTAGTCAGGATTGTCCATAGAAACGTAACTGAAAGGATTTATTTATTTTATCCAATTTATTATTTTAAGGAATTAGGTACACAAAATTATGAGTCTAAAATTTGATAGGGTAGACCAGTGGGCTGGAGACTCAGGAACGGTTACAGCTCAAATCCACAGACTGTCTGCTAGAGAACTTCAAAGAACCGATGTTGGCTCAGCACCTGTAGCTCAGCGGTTAGGGCACCAGCCACATATACTGGAGCTGGTAGGGTCAAACCCAGCCCAGGCCTGCCAAACAACAATGAGAACTACAACCAAAAAATAGCTGGGCTTTGTGGCAGGCACCTGTCGTCCCAGCTACTTGGGAAGCTGAGGCAAGAGAATCACTTAAGCCCAAGAGTTTGGGGTTGCTGTGAGCTGTGACACCAGGGCATTCTACCGAGGGTGACATAGCGAGACTCTGTTTCAAAAAACAAACAAACAAACAACACCCCCCCCAATGTTGTAGGTGAAGTTTGAAGGCAGGAGAACTCTCTCTGTGGGAGAACTCCCTCTTACTTGAGGGACATCAGCCTTTATTCTAATCAGACTTTCTGCTGATTGGATAAGGCCCACCCTCATTACGGAGGGAATCATGCTGTGTTCAGAGTCCACCAACTTAAATGTAAATCTCATCCAAAAACACCCTCATGAACACATCTAGAGTAGTATTTGATCAAGTATCTGGGTGCTGTGGCCCTGCAATTTGACACATATAATTAATTACCATATATGTAGAAACTTTCTTATAACTTCTTAGACATTAGGTAGGAAAGATTCACTAACCAGACTCTTTGGCCTGGTCCTACGTCCCCACTCATATCTGGAGGCAAGGATTAGTAAGAATGTGTGTCTGAAGGACTGAGGGCTTATAATATCTCTCTGAGTGAAATAATGTGATTTTCATTCTTCTTTATCATTAGTCTCTCTGCAAGCCACACATGAAATTGAGTTACGTCTTCTACAAATAACATGGATAAGAAAACTTCCCAGTGTAAAAAGTAGAAAGTGAACACAGCAGAAACAAAGTGTGTGTAAAGGAAAAATGAGTGTAAAATCAAGGATTGCCACAGCCTAATTCAAGACTCTGGTTACTTATAGTTCGCCAAAATGGTTCAGGAAAAAAGCTAAAGCTTTATGTTCTCTCTTTCTCAGGAAAGGATGCAAATCCTTTTTTCTTTACTCTCTGTTAAGGGTATTTCTCCCTGGCAGTTAGTATCCTGATGAGGACTCAGGCATATATGCATGGGCTATCTTTCATAATATTCCCAGAAGGCTAATGAACTCCAAGATTACAAAACTCACATCAGATTGAGGTGGGGGTGGGGGGGAAATACACGTAGCCCTGGAAAATTTCTTTCCTAGATAACTAGAACTATTTCCTAAGTGTCAACAACTCCAAAAGTTTACATTCCCCATCGTGACAAAGGTGCAAAGGGAGTCAGTTTATATGGGTCACTAATATCACACAATTTCCTAAGGAGTAATGTCGGGAGATAGACATTGTGCTTCTCTCTCTTTTTTTTTTTTTTTGACATTATGCTTCTTACAGTAAGGCTGGAATCTCCGTGGTCAGTAGACTGCCATTTCCCATTTGACCCTGCCCATGGGCCATTGCAAGAAACTTGAGCTGTTCTTGGTAAAAGATGTATTTTAGCAGAGTAGAATCTACTTAAGTATGTAAAGCTGGGTAAGAGGACAGGAAATGAAACATTTGAGAAAATACACTGTTATCACCCTCATTGGACCTGAACTAACATTCTATACACATTTGGGTGGAATTCCCTATAGAACTAACAAAATCTCCTCTACCTCAATCTGTAGGATTGACACGAGATCACATTTGCAAAAGAGGCAGCAAAGGACCACGTTTAAAATGCTTTATTAAATTTTATTTGCTATTATTCAATCATACAGATTTTGTGGTAAATACACATTTCTGAAAAAGCAAAAGAAAACATTTTATTTTTGTAGACCTTGCCTTTGTTATAGAAATATGCCACCGACTGTTACTTTACTTACAGATTCCTATTAAGATATGCCACGTAGAAGAGATGAATGAAGTTATATGACATTATTTACTGATTATGAAAATAGAGAAATACAAAAATATTATTGAAGGATAATAGAAAATATATCTCTTTTTTTATTCCATTGTTTTAGAAATTAAACATAAACATTCAAATAGAGAGTAGTCAAAGTGATCGTACACACTTAATTTATATAAGCAATACTGCATTTTTTGGTCCTGAATAATGAAGCACGTGACTCAGCACTATAAAACTGGGGCTTTGTTCAAACGTGAATTACTCGAATCACGGAGGTGACGACTGAAAGCAGAAAGAGCAGATCTGTGCACATTGACAGGATGACTTTAACCAGAGCTCCATTCTTATTGTGTTAAGAATATAGTTTAAATATTTAAAGAAGAATGTCATATCGACTCATTGATGAAGAGTTTGGACACATGTCTCAGGCATGAGTGGCGAACAGAATTTAGTTAGTAAATATTCTTGCTTTCACTATCCAGCACCAAAAAAGAGCTATTTCAGTGAAGGGTGCCTTACTTAATCCAGTTCTACAAACCCTTTTTTAGCCTTTCTTTTTCTGTCACAGCACATAATTATTTGACTTTCTTCATTTGTACTATATAGAGCTAATTACGTTTTCTTAGAAACAGCATTAAAATTAAAGGTAATTTTGAATTATGAAATATTTCCTTGGAAAAATTTTCTTATATGTGAAAGAGTACTTTGTTCCAAAATACTTAATTTCATTTACAATTAGAAATCAAAGATGGAGCACAGCATAGAACAATTTGGAAACTGTCACGCTAATTGCCATGAAAATGTTAATTTTTCACAATAGACAACTGACGGTGAATATCCAATTAACTGCTACACAGTTATTTAACAGCTATCCTCAGAAAAGAATTATTCTATTTTATGACCATGAATTGAACGGTCACTGGCATTAGACATTTTTTTAAATTTAGAAATTTATTTTAAAATTAGATGTTTTTAACTGGAAATGTATTTAGAAATTACATATCCGTTTTGATTGGAAAAGAGCCGGACACAATCGTAAAAGATCAGCATATGTCAGTGACATCCAAGTTCACAGCAACTGTTTCACCAATCACCTTAACACACGGGGTTCACAGCCAAGGGTAAGCCTCTCTTTGGTTCATAAGGTGTTGTCCTGGAAACCATTTTGATGCAGTCGATAATAGGACAGACGCTGAGACACAGAGTACAGCCTGTACAGGTCTCAGTAACAGTGGGCAGGTGGGTTTCTGGATCAAACTGTATAGCCTGCAAACAGAAATAAAGAGTCTGATGTCACCACCCACAAAGGTCAAGAATTCCTCCGTGTCACCATCCGCATTCTTCTCCACTACAGTGGAGCTTACTTTGAGACAGCAATGTCCAGCACTATGGTGCAACTATAGCAACAGTTGAGCCGACAGAGGAGGAAAAGAGAGAGAAAGAGAGAGAGAGAAAAGGAATCCTATTAAATTAGAAACACAATGTTTAACATTCCTTAGAGGTCTTTTTCTTCATTGTATGAGGAAAATATTTCATAGCCTAGTAACTCTCCAGTTTTCTTTGTTCTGAGCAGAGCTCAAGTCTTTCCATTTCTGCCAGAACCGGGTGTCTTCTACCTGGAGGGTGTGGTAGTGGGGTGGGGCTTTCACACATTCTCCTCTTCCTCCTCACACTCCTTGTTCTTGACGGTGAAAAAATGTTACTGTCAGATGGAGCAATGCATGTGCTTGTTTGGATTTCAAATAATGTATGCAGTTTTCCCAGAAGAAAATAGTAGGAAAAAGTTAGCTTAAAAGCCAGCTTGGAATTTTAAAGATTTCCAAGCTGATTCTAGGGATTGATTGTTCCACCATGAAGGGAACAAAGTGCTGAATGCAGAGATGGAGCACTTGGCCTCCAGTCTTGGCCTTGACACTCCTCAGCCATGAGAACCAGGGTTGGTCTCCAGCTCAGAAACTGCTCAGGGTGGTGAGACATTTGATAATTTCCTTCCTGCCTTCCCTCTCTCCCTCCTCCTTTTTTTTTTTTTTTTTAAGCAGTCTAGAATAAGAAAATAAAAATACAAGGAAGGTAATTTAGGATTCGGATTAAAAAAAATAAAGATATAATGACTATTTCCTCATAAAAGGGAAACATTTCAACAGTGAAAGCAACACGCAAGACCTCAGTGGAAGCTGCAGGATTTCTGTCTGGGAGGGACTCGGGGCAGTCCTAGGGGGGCAGGTGGTGGAGACAGAGGGCTCTTGCCTGGCAGTCTCACTAAGAACAATATGTTTGTTCAGACTACTAATCTGAAGTGACTAGGTAGGGGCTGCGAGAAATTATGAGGGACATTAAGCTCCCACTCCCCTCCAGCAAGTTACTCCTTAAAGCTAGGTCTACAAATTTCAGACTTTCAAATACTTTCATTTTTTTTTTCTTTGTTTTTTGAGACAGTTTCACTCCGGTGAGCCTAGCTCATAGCAACTTCAAACTCTGAGGTTCAGGCAAGCCTCCTGTCTCAGCTTCCTAAGTAGCGGGGACTAATTTTTTGTGTTTTTAGTAGCAGTATGGTCTCACTCTTGCTCAGCTTGGTCTTGAACTCCTGAGCTCAAAGGATTTGCCTACCTCAGCCTCCCAGAGTGCTAGGATTAGAGATGTGAGATACTGCATCTGGCCATAATTTCCTGATTTTGATTTTTTCCTGTTTTACACATTTGTTTCTATCTATGTATCTGTCTGTCTGTCTATCTATCTATCTATCTATCTATCTATCTATCTATCTATCTATCTATCTATCTTATCTGAACCCTAGAACTCTGGCTAAGGCAGGTGGATAACTTGAGCTCAGCAGCTTGAGACCAGCCTGAGCAAGAGCAAGACCCCATCTCTAAAAATAGCCGGGCACTGTGGCAGATGCCTGCAGTCTCAGCTACTTGGGAGGCTGGTGCAGGAGGATCACTTGAGCCCAGGAGTTTGAGGTTACTGTGAGCCGTATTGCCACAGCAATCTACTGAGGTTGACAAAGTGAGATTCTGTCTCCAAAGAAAAAAAAAGTTTTCCCACAAATGATGCAACATGTAATTAATTATATTTTTCCTCTTTTATGTATTTAAAAACAAAAATGGTGGGTGGCACTTGGCTCATCGAATAGGGCGCTGGCCCCATGTACCGAAGGTGGCCAGTTCAAACCCAGCCTCAGCTGAACTGCAAAACAGAAAAATAGCCAGGCATTGTGGTGGGCACCTGTAGTCCCAGCTATTCGGGAGGCTGAGGCAAGAGGATCACCTAAGCCCAGGAGTTAGAGGTTACTGTGAACTGTGTAACGCCACGCAGGCTCTGCAGTGAGGACTGAGGAAGGAAGGTCCCTGTGCTCACTCCCTGGGGTGGGGACACATCTCCTCGGCTTTTCCAGCTACAAAGGAATTCCTGGGACCAACCTGGACAACTAGCTGGTGGGAAAGTACTTTTTCTTTCTTACTGTAATAAAAGCCCAATCAATATTGAAGGGAAGAGACTTCTCTTTGGGCAGAAGGAGTCACGTCCTTTCGGGGTAATGGCAAGAAGTGGCAGTTAGTTCTTCCCCTTCCTTTGTATGAAAGCACAATGCGGCTCGGCGCCTGTGGCTCAACGGGCAAAGGCGCCAGCCACGTACACCTGAGCTGGCAGGTTCGAATCCAGCCTGGGCCCACCAAAGAACAATGACGGCTGCAACCAAAAAATGGCCAGGCGTTGTGGCGGGTGCCTGTAGTCCCAGCTACTTGGGAGGTGGAGGCAGGAGACTCGCTTGAGCCCAGGAATTGGAGGTTGCTGTGAGCTGTGATGCCACAGCACTCTATCCAGGGTGACAGCTTGAGGCTCTGTCTCAA
>CAUYRH010000789.1:0-37352 GCA_963574655.1 Perodicticus potto
GCGCCTGTAGTCCCAGCTACTTGGGAGGTGGAGGCAAGAGACTCGCTTGAGCCCAGGAATTGGAGGTTGCTGTGAGCTGTGATGCCACAGCACTCTATCCAGGGTGACAGCTTGAGGCTCTGTCTCAAAAAAAAAAAAGAAGTTCAAGACAGCCTGGGAAACACAGAGAGACCTCATTACAATAAAAAGCTTAAAAGTTAATCAGGTATGGTGGCGCACCTATAGTCTCAGCTACTCAGGAGGCTGATGCAGGAGATTGCTTGAGCTCAGGAGTTCAAGTTTGTAGTGAGCTATGATCACACCACTGCACTGCAGCCTAGACAGTAGGATGAGATCCTGTCTCTAAAAAAAAAAATTACATTCACATACACACCGATTGAGTGAGTACTATTACAGCCTCATTTTTACACAAAAGAGGCACAGAAAGTAAATAAGTATCCCAGAGCCAGGATTTGGGTAGTTAGGTTTTCAAATTCATTCTTTTACATCATGGAAACTTCCTGCCTTCCAATCTTTCGGTACATTTTCTTCCTTATGTCACCTTCCTCAGTTTCTTTCTCCTTCCTTCCTTACAACTCTCCTTGCTTTCATCACTGAATGCAATCATACCGATCCTTTAATTTTTTTTATTAGATCCTAACATTACTGCATTTATGGGGTACAATGTGCTGACTCTATATATAATCTAGAATGTTCACATCAAACTGGTCATTGTTGTGTTTAGACATTTATACACTACCGTTAATATAATTTTTTTTTTTTTTGAGACAGAGTCTCACTTGGTCATGCTGGATAGAATGCTGTGGTGTCATAGCTCACAGCAACCTCAAACTCATGGGTTCAAGCAATCCTTTTGCCTCAGCCTCCCAAGTAGCTGGGACTACAGGCACCCGCCACAACTGGCTATTTTTTAGAGACAGGGGTTTCACTCTTGCTCAGGCTGATCTTAAACTCACGAGTTAAGGCAATCCACCTGCCTCAACATACTGATCCTTTAAAATCTTCCAGGTCACCGTGGCTCACCCACTCACCCCTTGCTTAAGCTATTTTACTCAGGGTGACAGAGTGAGACTTTGTCTCAAAAGAACAAAAACACCAAAATTCATGTTTAAAGTTGTTTTTGTTTTGTTTTGTTTTGTTTTTAATATTTGGCTCTTAGGGGATTTATTTATTTATTTATTTATTTTGCAGTTTTTAGCCGGGGCTGGGTTTGAACTGGCATATGGGGCTGGCGCCCTAATCCTTTAAGCCACAGTCACCACCCTTGTTTTGTTTTTTGACACAGAGTCTCACTGTTGCCCTGGGTAGAGTGGTGGAGTGTCACAGTTCACAGCAACCTCAAACTCTTGGGCTCAAGCAATTCTCTTGCCTCAGCCTCCCAAGTAGCTGGGACTACAGGAGTCTGCCACAATGCCCGGCTATTTTTTGGTTGTGGTTGTCATTGTTTGGCAGGCCTGGGCTGGATTCCAACCCATCCGCTCTGGTGCAGGTGGCTGGCACCCAGGCACTGAACCTAAAGTTGATTTTTATTTTCCTTTTTTTTTAAATAGACAGAGGCTTACTCATTCTCCCTGGGGTTGAGTGGCTTTATTATTTTTTTTTCTTGCATTTTTTAAAAGGTTTTTTTTTTTTCCCCTATGAGAGGTATGTACCCTGGTAGCTAGAGGGTCCTTTGATGCTTGAGCATCCTGTGAGGGGAGGAGGTGTGTGAGTTTGGAGGAAGGTGCTATTTAGGTTAGCATAATAAAAGTAAAAGACAGTGGCTAGGCATAGTGGCTCATGCCTGTGATCCCAGCACTCTGAAAAGCTGAGGCAGGGGGATTGCTTGAGGCCAGGAATTCAAGACCAACCTGCACAACATAGTGAGACCCTATCTCTACAAAATTAAAAAACTTAGCCTGGTGTGACGGCGCATACCAGTAGTCCCAGCCACTGGAGAGGCAGAGGCAGGAGGCTCCTTTGAGCCCAGGTAATAGTGAGCTATGATTGCACCACTGCACTTTCTGGTCTGGGTAACAGAGTGAAACTCTTTTCTCAGGACAAAAAAAGTGGGAGGAAGTGATGAATCAGAGGGGAAACCTGGGAGGAAGGAGAGAGAAATCAGAGAGGATGGCTCAGGAAAGCCATCTGTAAATGCTGCCTGCTGGAAAGGCAGGTTCTCCCCATGGTCTATCAAATCTTCAGTGAAAGTGGAAAGTTCAGGGTGTACTGGTATAATTGAATTCTTTTTAGAAGCTGACAAAGAGGCCAATATTTTTAAATATTTTATTTGGAAATAAATTTAAACTTACAGAACAGTTGTAAGAATAAGAATAGTGCACAGAATACCGACATGTTACCCAGATTCCTTTATTGTTAATATTTTGCCCCATTTACCATATCACTGACATTCTCCCATTTGCTCTCTCCCCACATGCACACCACACATAAACTTTTTCTGAACCTGGTAAGAGTGTGTCGCAGGCTAGTGCCCATAGTCCAGTGGTTAGGGCTCCAGGCACATGCTCCCGGGCTGGTGGATTTGAACCCGGCCTGGGCCTGCTAAACAAACAAAATACCTGGGCATGTGGCAGGTGCCTGTAGTCCCAGCTAGTAGGGAGGCTGGGGCGAGAGAATTGCTTGAGCCCAAGAGTTTGAGGTTGCTGTGAGCTATGACCCCATGGCATTCTACCGAGGGTGACAAAGTGAGACTCTGTCTGAATAAAAGAAACAAACAAAAAAAAGAGTGCATTGCATATATTGTGCACGACCCTTTGCACTAAATATTTCAGTGTAGGCTCGATGCCTGTAGCTCAATGAGTAGGGCGCCGGCCACATACACCAAAGCTGGTGGGTTTGAGCCCGGCCTGGGACTGCTAAACGACAATGACAACTGCAACCAAAAAATAGCTGGATGTTGTGGTAGACACCTGTAGTCCCAGCTACTTGGGAGGCTGAGGAAAGAGAATTGCTTAAGCCTCAAACTCTTGGGCTTAAGTGATTCAAAAACAAACAAACAAACAAACAAACAAACAAAACTTCAGTGTATTTCAGAATAAAACTTTATTTTATTTTATCTTTTTTGAGACAGAGTCTCACTTTGTGCCCTGGGTAGAGAGTGTGGTGTCATAGTTCACAGCAACCTCAAACTCTTGTACTCAAGTGATCCTCTTGTCTCAGCCTCCTGAGTAGGTGGGATTATAGGCACCCTGCCAGGACACCTGGCATTTTTCAAAACTTGATTTTATTTCATTTTATTTTATTTTTAGTAGAGATGGGAGGTCTTGCTCTTGCTCAGGCTGGTCTCGAACTCCTGAGCTTGAGCCATACACCCAATCCACCCTCCTCAGCCTCCCAAAGTGCTAGGATTACAGAAGTGAGCCTGGACTCAGTGTAAAACGTTTGATCCTAAGCATAAGATATTATAGGCCTGGTGCCAGTAGCACATACACTGAGGTGGGTTCCAACCCAGCCTGGGTTAGTTAAACAACAATGACAACTGCAAACCAAAAATAGCCGGGTGTTGTGGCGGGCTGTAGTCCCAGCTAATCTGGATGCTGAGGCAAGAGAATCACTTGAGCTCAAGAGTTGGAGGTTGCTGTGAGCTGTGATGGCATGGCACTCTACCAAGGGCAACATAATAAGACTCTATCTCCAAAATATGTGTGTGTGTGTATATATATGTTCTATATAATTGTAGTGCAGTTGCCAACTTCAATTAATTTAATATTGTTACATAATGTTTTATCTAATCCATTAAACATATTCCAATTTTGTCAAATAGCCTGATAACATCCTTTATAACTTTTTATTTCATCCAAGATCCACTCTAGGATCATGTGTTGCAGTGTTTTTGTCCTATGAAAGAGGCCAATTTTTGCATAAGGATATACAAAGTCAACCCAAATAGTTAAGGAGACAGAGGTTTATCTGAGTTTTACTTCAAATAAGAAAGTCCTTATAACACAACTCCCAGTTGCCAGTTTGGGGGAGAGCCCTGGAGTATATACCTGGATCGCTTCCTGTTTTCTAGTCTTTTTAAAAAATTAGATATTACATAAATACAAAAGTATATTTAGGTCAGCTTGGCACCTCTGGCTCAATGGGCTAAGGCACCAGCCACGTACACCTGAGCTGGTGGGTTCGAATCCAGCCCAGGCCCACCAAACAACAATGGTGGCTGCAACCAAAAAATGGCCGGGCGTTGTGGCGGGCACCTGTAGTCCCAGCTACTTGGGAGGTGGAGGCAAGAGACTCGCTTGAGCCCAGGAATTGGAGGTTGTTCTGAGCTGTGATGCCTTGGCACTCTATCCAGGGTGACAGCTTGAGGCTCTGTCTCAAAAAAAAAAAAGCATATTTAGGCCTGGCGTGGTGGTTCATACCTCTTTAGGAGCCTGAAGTGGGAGGGACAGTTGAGCTCAGGAGCTTGAGACCAACCTGGGCAACACAGAAAGACCTCCATCTCTACAAAAGAAAAAAAAAAAAAGAATATTTGTAAAATATATGCAAGATATAAAGGATCATCATTCAATGAATACCTGTGTGCCTATTATCCTTTTAAAAAATATTGATTTGGGGGGGCGGTGCCTGTGGCTCAAGGAGCAGGGTGCTGGCCCCATATCCCGGGGTGGTGGGTTCAAGCCCAGCCCGGCCAAAACTGCAAAGAAAAAAAAAAAGATTGATTTGGGCTGGGCATGGTGGCTCACGCCTATCTATAATCCTAGCACTCTGGGAGGCTGAGGTGGGTAGATAGCCCTGAGCTCAGAGGTTCGAGACCAGCCTGAGCCAGAGTGAGACCCTGTCTCTAAAAAAAAAAAAAAAAAAAAAAAATTGATTTGAATTTTCTTTAAAGTCCTGGTGTGCTTCTTCCCCATCTCATCACCTTCCCTCCTCATGCAGAGGAAGCCACTATTCTGAATTCTGAATGTGCCATTTTCTTTTCTTTACAATTTTAATACAAAAGTTTGCATTGCCAATGCAATTGTGCTACATAAATTTCTCTGCAACTTGCTTTTTTCATTAAACATTATGTGTTTGACATTTATACATGCTGGCTTTTTTGTCATAGCTCACAGCAACCTCCAACTCCTGGGCTCAAGTGATCCTCTGCCTTAGTTTTTTCATTTTTAGTAGAGACAGGGTCTTGCTGTTGCTCAGGCTGGTCTCAAACTCACGAGCTTAAGTGTCCCAGGGTGTCCCAGAGTGCCTGGATTACAGGCATGAGTCACTATGCCCAAGCCTTTTTTGTTTTGTTTTGTTACTCAGGCTAGAGTGCTATGGCGTCAGCCTAGCTCACAGCAACCTCAAACGCCTGTGTTCAGGTTATCCTCCTGCCTAAGCCTCCTAAGTAGCTGGTACTACAGGAGCCTGCCACCATGCCTGGCTAATCTTTCTATTGTTGGTAGAAACAGGTCTCACTCTTGCTCAGGCTTATCTCCAACTCCTGAGCTTAAGCAATCTTCCTGCTTCCTAGAATGCTAGGATTACAGGTGTGAGCCACCATCTCAGCCCATTCATGCTATTCTTCATGTTTCATAATTTTTCATATGTTCCAGATCCTAATCCTTTGTCAATTATGAGAACACTAAGAACATCTTGGCTAGGAGGGTCAAAAGTAGAGGGACAGTTATGTGTTTTGTGGTTTGTCATTTCTCTCTTTTTTTGCAGTTTTTTGGCCGGGGCCGGGTTTGAATCCGCCACCTCTGGTATATGGGGCCGGTGCTCTACTCCTTTGAGCCACAGGAGCCGCCCTGTCATTTCTCTTTTATGTTATTTTTTGGAGAACAGAAATTCTTAATTTTTATGAGGTTTTATGAGCTTTTATTCTCCAAAATAAATTTTAGAATTAGCTTGTTAAGTTTCACAGAAAAATTGGATTGATCAGTTTGGAGAAAATTGACAACTTTAGAACAAGGGACCTCCCAATCCATGGCTATACTGTATCTCTCCATTTAGCCTTTATTTCAATAAAGTTTCTTAATTTCCTCTTAAAGATGTGTACATTTTAATTAGATTTATTCTTAGATACCTTACATATTTTGATATTGTAAATGACATTATAAAAAACCCACAAATTTGCCCGGGCTCAGTGCTCATGCCTATAATCCTAGTACCCTGAGAAGCCAAGGTGGGTAGAACACTTGAGCTCAGGAGTTCGAGACCACCCTGAGCAAGAGTGAGACCTTGTCTCCACTAAAAATGAAAAAAAAATCACATTTTGTTACTGCTAACCAATATTCTTACTTCAAGTTTTTCACTGCTCTATCCCATCAATTATAGATAAGTCTTCATAAAACACTGTTTCAAAATATCACAGTCCTACTCAAGATAGAGAGGGGCTTCACGTCCATGATGCTAGTGAGTCAAGTCCAAATTGCTCAAACTACTATTCTTCATGCTTCTCCATCTATACATGGCCCTTGTTTCCCCACCTGAGGACTTGCATTTGACCTCAGCCAGGCTCATCCATCCTCTCATTTTCTCCATTGTGCTTTTATTCCTTCAATTCTTTCGAGCTCCAGGAAACCAAGACCCTCCAGTCAGGTCTAGTTGTATCCTTCTTGTTTGTCCAAATTCCAACTTGTTCAGGAAAGCTGACAAAGCCAAGCACACAGACTGTCCTTCCTTCCTT
Organism: Perodicticus potto; assembly: GCA_963574655.1. Classification (NCBI taxonomy): domain Eukaryota; kingdom Metazoa; phylum Chordata; class Mammalia; order Primates; family Lorisidae; genus Perodicticus; species Perodicticus potto. The sequence continues at coordinate 6,611 of CAUYRH010000789.1, forward strand.
CCTTCCTTCCTTCCTTCCTTCCTTCCTTCCTTCCTTCCTTCCTCCCTTCCCTTCCTTCCTTCCTTCCTTCCTTCCTTCCCTTCTTCCCTTCCCTTCCTTCCTTCCCTTCCTCCCTTCCCTTCCTTCCCTTCCCTTCCCTTCCCTTCCCTTCCCTTCCCTTCCCTCTCCTTTCTTTCTTTCTTTTTTGAGACAGAGCCTCAAGCTGTCACCCTGGGTCGAGTGCTGTGGCATCACAGCTCACAGCAACCTCCAACTCTTGGACTTAAGTGATTCTCTTGCCTCAGCCTCCCAAGTATCTGGGACTACAGGCACCTGCCACAACGCCTGGCTATTTTTTGTTGTTGTTGTAGTTGTCGTTGTTGTTTGCCAGCACCCTACCCACTGAGATACAGGCACTGAGCCAAGAGTGTTCGTTCTTGATGATGTTATACTATGGCATTTTTAATCTACCTCGAACCTTTGCATATAATTTTGTACTTTCTATTAATTCACGGTTGTAAGTATATATACTTTGTTCATATTGTGTGGCACTCCCAAGTTGAGTAGGCCTCCCCTACCCACTGAGAACACCATGGCTAAGAAGATCAACAGAGAGGGGACAGGAAAGTAGGTCTGCCACCCGCCCATACAATGCCTGTGTATCTGAGTTAGTTAAAGCCACTAGCCTTGTGAACGAGTGAATATCTTGGTCTAGATTAAGGGCTAGATTTGAGCCTCTAGTTACCCCTTCTGTTAGTGTCTTTGTACTATACTACTATATACAGTGAACCTCCACAACTGTATATGGGAGGGCTAGTGGCAAGACTGAGTGGTGAATGGCACCCCAACTCTGCACTTCACTGTCCCTAGGGCCTAAAGGCCAACATGACACGTCTTTACCAGCTGATGACAGAACCACAGTTTTCTCGCTGCTCCAAACCTGCCAAGTATAAGAAGCTACTGTTTGCTCTCTGCTTCTTCCACTCTGTATTACTTGAACGCAAAAAGTTCCTACAGCTTGGCTGGAATATTGTCTATGGCTTCAATGACTCTGACTTTGAGGTTTGTGCTAACCAGGGTCCTCATCCCAGCCCTGTCTCCTTATACTTCCTGTCCCATGGCTCCCCTGTGGGAACATTGTTGACAGAAGCCTAAGTTAGAGCTCCATCAGAATAGTTCCTGCCGTAACTGTGTGTGTGGCGGGAATTGGGTTGGACTATTCACAGGTGTCAGAGAACTTGCTGAGCCTCTATTTGGATGAGTATGAGGAGACACCTTGGGATGCACTCAAGTATCTCATTGCTGGTGTTAACTATGGTGGACATGTCACAGATGACTGGGACCGGCGACTGCTCATCACCTACATCAATGACTATTTCTGTGACCAGACTCTGTCAACTCCCTTCTACCGGTGAGGGGGAGATGGCACTGAGCAGGGAGCCACAAGACACAGAGAATATGAGATTGGGAGAAGGCAGTTTATGAGATTAGGAGGGGAGAAAGAGCAGGGACAAATGGGATATGCATAAGGACTGGGGTCTCGGATGGGCATTGAAGCCCAAGATCCCATAACATGGCAATAATTGTGCTGTGATTCCCTAGGTTGTCAGTACTTGAGACTTACTTTATCCCCAAGGATGGGAGCCTGGCCTCTTACAAGGAATACATCAGCTTATTGCCTGGCATGGACCCCCCTGAGGCCTTTGGCCAGCACCCCAATGCTGATGTGGCCTCCCAGATCACTGAAGCACGAACTCTCTTTGAGACTCTGCTTTCCCTGCAACCCCAGATTACACCCATCAGAGCTGGAGGCCAGACCCGGGAAGAGAAGGTAAGAAGAGATACATCTGGGGGCTGGGTGGGAAAGTGATGAGGAAGAGAGGGTGACACAGCTCCAACTTGTGCAGGTCCTTGAGTTGGCTGCTGATGTGAAGCAGAAGATCCCTGAAATGATCGACTATGAGGGAACCCAAAAACTGTTGGCTCTTGATCCCTCCCCCCTCAATGTGGTCCTTCTGCAGGAGATCCAGAGATACAACAAGCTGATGAAGACTATCCTGTAAGATGAAAGTGCTCTGTGAAATGAGGATGGAGCAGGGAAAGGCCTCATCCCCTAGCTAGGATGACTTTTCCAAGTCCAACCTGTTTCTAACTCTTTATCTCATCCTGCTTAGGTTCTCACTCACAGACCTAGAGAAAGGCATCCAGGGCCTCATTGTCATGTCTACAAGTCTGGAAGAGATATTCAATTGCATTTTTGATGCCCACGTTCCTCCACTGTGGGGAAAGGCAAGATTACTGTTGATCCTACTCTAACCATGAGGTCTCCTCTCACCCCTATACCCCCCAATCCTGGTTCTAGAGAGGCATACAGCAAACTTCAAAGAGTGTGGTCATTAAAGCCAGAATGGCTTCAAGGTTGAAATCTAGCTTTCTGACTCTGCACAACTTATTAACTTAGAGACTTACTCAAGGAAGGTTACTAACCTTTCCAAGATTCTCAGTACTGTACACAACACTCAGTATCATTAATGATACCTGGCTAATATTACTGTTGTAATTGTTATTAATAAATAAATAGTTGCCATCTTTTATTTATTTATTTATTTATTTTGTAGAGACAGAGTCTCACTTTATTGCCCTCGGTAGAGTGCCGATACACAGCCCACAGCAACCTCCAACTCCTGGGCTTAAGCGATTCTCTTGCCTCAGCCTCCTGAGTAGCTAGGACTACAGGCCCCCGCCACAATGCCAGGCTATTTTTCTGTTTTGCAGTTTGTCCAAGGCCGGGTTTGAACCTGCCACCTTCAGTATACCAGGCCGGCGCCTTACTCGATGAGCCACAGGCGCCGCCCAATAGTTGTCATCTTGTTCTTCTCTCCTGGGAGTTGGCTTTATGGAGAGCTTTGCTCGTGTGTAGTTGGGGAACTGGAGCTGACACCACATAGTCTTTTCATATCTGCAACAGGTGCTCAAAGTAAGGATTTGAATGCATGATGAAATGAATTAGTAAACGTTCACGGCCTTCTCTCCCAGGCATATCCCTCACAAAAGCCACTGGCTGCATGGACCCGGGACTTGGCCATTCGTGTGGAGCAGTTTGAGTTGTGGGCCAGCCGTGCCCGGCCTCCTGTGATCTTCTGGCTGTCTGGTTTTACCTTTCCCACTGGCTTCCTCACTGCTGTGCTTCAGTCTTCAGCTCGACAAAACAACGTGAGTAATGTGGAAAGTGTCAAGGGGAAGGATGTTGGGGACATGTATTTGCTCTCCTCTTTGGGGTCCTCCTTCACTCTCACCTTCAACCCCCAGATTTCGGTGGACAGCCTCTCTTGGGAGTTTATCGTTTCCACTGTGGATGACAGCAACCTAGTGTATCCACCCAAGGTGGGAGCCAGATGTGCTTGGGGCTCTGAGCAAAAGAGGGTGCTGGAGCAAAAGTGGGAAATAATCAGATGAGAAGGGAAGAGAGAAGCGGCAGGTCAGGGGTGCTGGCAACCAAGTTCTAACTTTCCCCCAAACCTGCCCCCATTTCTCCCCAGGATGGCGTCTGGGTTCGGGGCCTGTACCTGGAGGGTGCAGGATGGGACCGGAAGAACTCCTCCTTAGTGGAGGCAGAGCCCATGCAGCTTGTCTGCCTCATGCCCACGATCCACTTCCGGCCTGCAGAGAGCCGCAAGAAGAGCGCTAAGGGTGGGACCGCTCCCCTAGATCTGCCTGTCCCATCCCTAGTCTGGATCCTAACCCAGTCTCTGCTCCAGCCCTCTCCACACTTGCTCCTTCTCTGCACCCCCACAGGATCCAGGGGGCTAACTCCTTCTCTCCTTTCCCCCAGGCATGTACTCCTGCCCCTGCTATTACTATCCTAACCGGGCAGGCAGCTCAGACCGAGCCTCCTTTGTCATTGGCATCGATCTCCGGACTGGGGCCATGACTTCGGATCACTGGATCAAGAGAGGCACTGCCCTCCTCATGAGCTTGGACAACTGAGAATTCCTCTTTTTCACCGTTTGACAGAGAGCCTGGGAATCTAGGAATTGAGGCTGATAATGCACCCGGATTGAGGCTGGCCCTCACTCAGCTTTGACTTTACCTGATTTAGGCGTGTAACGGGTCGCTGGAGATACTCTAGTTGTGCTAGCCATAAAGGTGGAAGAGCTGTATTGAAGCTCAGAGCAGTAAAACTCATGACCACAAGCTCTGTATCTTCTCAACGGGGTTCGGGGAGGGAGGAATCAGGGACCTTACAGAGGACGGGTGCGCAGGGAAAAAAAGAGGAAGGAAAGGCGGGCGGCTTGGAGAGGCAAGGAGGCGTGTGCTGGAACGAATGGGCAGGACGCCGACGCCTTCGGAGGGTGTGGCCAAATCTCGGGGCCGGACTTGAGTGGCTGGGTGGGGCTTACCTTAGAAGGGCGCGTGATCCAAATGGAATAGGGGTCTGGTCAGGCAGGGAATCGGGCCGAACCCGTACGGACTCTGCACCCTGAACCTTGAATCCCGCACCCAGCATCCTACCCAATACCGGCGCTGAGGCGAGCTGGACGGGCAGAAGCGGGGCGGAGCCGGAGAAACGGACTTCAGCGCAAGGAGGGGCGGGACCACGACAGGGGGGCGGGGCTGGGGAGCGGGGGTGCGGGTGTTTGTGTTGGAAAATCCAACTGCGCCACTGGGCGGAGCGGCCCCCCCAGCCCCAGCCTGGGAGAGGGGGGGCCGCTCGACCCCCTGGGAGACCTTGGGGAACCTGAGCATCTGTGACCCCCTAGAACCAGGTAACGGGGAGCTGCGAGGACGTCTTTAAAGAGGGAAACCATCTCTGTGCAGGTGGGCGGGACGCCTGAGTCGTAGGAGGGGTAGAGCTGGGGATGGACGTTTGGGTCTTACGGCAGGCACTGGGGAAAAGACTGGGGCGCGGGACATCCAGGTCCCCCAGAAAAGAGCAGGGCGGTGGTGGGGAAGAACTGGGAGGCAGATGTTGAGTTCCAGATGTCAAGAAGGGCCCGAAAGGACTCCCAGTTTGCCTCGGGCTGAGAGTCCTCTTCCTGACACCAGGGCCAGGTGCGGCAGTTCTAACTAACGGGCAAGACCAAAGGGCAGAGTTTGTAGATAGGTCAATGCGATGGCCCTTTAAGGTCAGAGGGGATCAGACCAGGGGCTGTTTCCGGTCCCTGGGCCACTTCATGTCTCCCTCCTCTTTTCTCGGGTGAGGTATAGCCTTCGCCTTACTTTCCCGAGAGCTTCCTAGCGATAGCCTTCGCTCCCATTCCACTCCATCCCACTGCACCTCCATTTGGCCTCGCCCTCTCTTTCCTGGTCCTGCCCCCACTTTGCAGTCTCCGCTTCCCCAGCCCTCGCACGCCTAGCACGGCTTCTCGGTGCTGAATCTTCCCAACGTAGCCACGAGATGGCGAGGGCGAGACGCACACCCAGAGCTGAGGGCAGAGCGAGTGGGGGACGTGACTGTGACAACAGCTGAAGCCCCCCGTCCTGGCCTCAGGGAAAGGTGGGTTGAGGCCCTCATTTGACTTCATGTCATCTGGGGCCCCTCACAGGAAACTGCGGGCAACAGGGTGAAGGGTACAGGATGGGGTAAGGGGCTGGGGTAAATTTTGGGGAGGGGGTCACGCGGGTTGGTTACTAAGCAACGCATGTTCGCTTCCTGTGTTCTGTGGCTTGTGGCTGCAACATAGTGGGGGTTGGAGTGAGGGGCTTTGTGATTGTGGGCGACTAAGGGCAGGATGCCTGGTTCCTCGACCTAGGAGAACCCAGGGAGGAAGCAGGAGAAGTAGTGAGCTGCGCCGCAACAGAAAAGGACTCGGCAGTTGTCGGGAGGGAGGCGGGACCGAGGCGTAGAGTTCACCTCAGCTCCCCTTCCCTCCCGGGGGTTGCTTGCCCTGTTGCCAGAGTAACTGCAGAGCCGGACTCGGGAGCCCGATTCCCTAACTCTCCTGTCTGTCCAATCCGCTCCCCCCGACGTCCTTGACATCAGAGCGCTGGCAGCCAATGGGGAAGGGGCATTATTGACAGACAGGAAAAGGGAGACAGGAGGGGAAGAGGTGGAGGAAGGGAGGAGGTAGCTGCCCCGGACCTGCACGTGCACTCCCACACGCTCGCGTCCCCTCCCGTTTCGCTGCACGCGTCCGTGCACCCCCCCCACGCCTTGCGCCTGCGCAGCGAGCCGCCGCCCCCCGCCCCGGGCTCCGGGTCTAGAGTCTGTGTAAACTCGTGCAAGGCTACGCTTCTCTGCCCCTCGGGACCCAGACGTCTGGGTCAGTCTGCACGGTTTCACAGGGTCGCGACCATTAATGCTTGAGAGGACCGGCTACCTGTTCCCCACCTATCCCCCATCCCGGCTGGCGCCCCACACTCCCAGGTGGGTTGGGCGGAGCTGTGGTTTCCGGCCCCATATGTTCAACCACCGCCTTCCCGGGCTCTGGCTTAGGTTGCTTCCCCAAGAGAAAGGGAACGGGTATGAGAACCCTTTCCCAAGGCTTCACCCGCCCGAGACCAGCTGCTGTTGGTGGTAGGGAAGGCGTTTTGGGGAAGCCCCAGACGGCCCAGTTGACTCTTCCGGGCCTTCATGCCCCTTCTTCGCATGAATTCTTGCTATTTGATATGCACCAAACCCTTGCCATCCCTAACGTTCCCTCTTCACTCGCCCGGGTGTTCTTTGCACCTCCATCGGCTCCTTTCGGGCTATCTGTCCCCGTCTCCACTCTTCCTTCTCTGCTTCTCCCGATTACATAACTCTTCCTCCTACCGTGTCCTGGTTTCAACTCCACAGACTCCGCCCTGGAACAGCGCGGGGAGGGGCGGGCGAGTTGGGGACCCAGACAGATTATGGCTGGCGGCTGGTTGGGGCACGGGGGATCCCGCAGATGGGGGGATGGAGCCTTGCGGGACCCGGCGCCCGCGTTCTCCGCCTCCCACCCTCGACCTGAGATCTCGCCAAAGAGAGAGAAAGCGCTATATCTCTGAGGGGCGTGTCGGGACTCCAGTCATAAATGTGGGTTGGGAGGTCAGGGCTGGAGGCGGAGAGGCGGAGGCAAGCGAGCGACCGTGTTCCAGGGAGTCGTATTGGGGGTAAAAGAGAGGAAGGCAGGACGCCTGGGTTCCCTCCCTTGTCCCATTTTTAGGTTCCCAGAATTCCTAAGGCGTTTCCTTGGAAGCTTAGCTGGCAGACCCTCTCCGCCCCATAGGGGTCAAAGGTCTGTGTTAGAGGTGGCCTGGGATGATGTCACCAGTGCACGTGCCCCGGGATGGTTGCCAGGCAATGAGGCCTCCTCCCCCTTTCACCTCTGCCCTAAGTCCAGTTTGAATCCCGTGCCATCTCTTTCCCCTCTCCCTTCCCTAGGCTTTAGCATCCTGCAGGTGGGAAACCCCGGCCTGGAGTTTTGGGAGGGGGAAGGGCACGGGTGTGGTGTGGCTGAAAGACTTTACCCCTTTCCTGGGCTTGGGTCCTGTTCCCTAGATCAGCACAGAAGAGCTTCCCCTCCAAGCTTCTACTCCGTGCGAACAGCGTCTGAGCAGTCTTTTTACTTTCCCACCTGCTGTATGGCCAAGTGTCCCATTGCCCCCTTTCCCACCCACATGGACTTGATAACTACCCCAAAAGAGTTGTGTGTAAGGGGGATTCGTTGGACACCATGTCATCCCTGATGTCCTCAATCAGTAGCACACCTCTGTCCACAAACAGTTGAGGGAAAGGGCCAAGAAACAGTATCTAGGCTGATCAGTCAGGGTCAATATCCTGTGTAGGGAGTGGACCACTTTGGGACATCTCACTTAGGTGAGGATAACTCAGTTGATAGCTACAGTTGCCATTCTTTATAAAATCCTAGGGTTGGTGATGGTATTGGAAAAAAATTGGTTTTTGCATTTATATGCCTTAGAACTTGGGTAGTCAGATGAGATCTGGTTTCTAATCCCAGCTCTGCCATTTAGTAACTGTTGGGATTTGGAAAGGTCACAACCTCACTGAGCTTCATATTCTTAATCTGGAAAATTTAAATATCAATACCCACCTTAAAGGCCCTTGGGAAAAAAGTGATAATTTATGCAAAGCATTTAGCACAGTGCCTGGCACAGAATGAACACTGAATGAATGCTTGTTGTTATGAAATACTTTTATTATTAAATGGTGTTAGTTATTATTTTTAATATTATAGGTGGTAGACCTGCTCCAAACTTAGAATTACCTTAGGAGTTTGTTAGGGAGGAGTGGATAGTTTGTGTTAGTACGGAGGGGGTGGTGGTGCTGGGATTAGCTGCCACCGCTTTGTGCACTTTATTTGATGAGGGCTTTAAACAGATTGGTATTGCTTTCTTAAGGATTATTTTTCCCCCTCTTGGAGAAGAAATAGCTAAGACTATTTCTTTGGATTTGAAAATAAAATAATTGTATAATGGTTCTTAATTTTGAAGCAAGACCCCAATCCCCTCCCATGTTGTTCTTTGGAACCTTTCATTTTGCAAAGGGACTCCACAGTTTCCCTAGCGGGGACAGGGCTAGGCTGAGGGGTGTGTAAAAGATTGGGGTGGGTGGGTGAAGAGAGACTAGTGCTGGGGGCTGTGGGGGCGGGCAAAGGAAGAGACCGGAAGGGAGGAGGAGGGAGCCTGCTGGTGGGGAGGGAGGTAGGGAGGGGAGGAGGAGGTGGAGGAGGAGGAGAAGGAGGAGGAGGGAGGGGGTTGGGGAGAGCCTGCTACAGTTCTTTGTTTGACTCCGGGACTCAGGGACGGGGAGGAGGAGGGAGGGAGGCAGAGGCAGCAAGCGCCGGGGCAGGCCCAGGAGGCAGAGGAGGGACCGTCTCCCCCGCCCCCCCAGCCCCCACTCCCCCGCCCCCGCTGCTTTCCCCCCTCCCTACCCGGACTCCGGGGGCACCGCCGGGGGACAGACACCCAGCAGGTAACCCTGGCCTGGCTTACCCTCCCCCTTCGGATTTTCTTCCACACCCTCCCGGATGACCCCTTTCCCTCTTTCCGTCCCCCCGTTTTCTCTGGCCTTGCCTCTTTTCCCTGGCCCTCCTTGTTCCATCGCCCCCACTTGGGCTTGTTGCCCGCTGGCTGCACTGCCGTCTCGTGCAGCCTGACTCCCTTCCCCTTGTCCGACAGCCTCTGTGCCTTAGGTCTGCCCGAGGCACCTTTTGGGGTTCTCTCTCACTGCTTCTTCATCCTCTTGCTCTCTTCCAACCTGTCCCCTGGGGTTCTGGGGGAGGAGGGAGTCCCTGTCCTTTTCTCAGTTCCCCTAGTTCCCTGCCCCCCAACCTTGGCCCCCTTTCTCCTTCTGGCAGTATCTAGGGGTGGGGAGAGAACCGGAATTTGGGGGGCCCCCTTGGAGGGGCAAGGGCTGTGTGTCGCTAGGGAAAGGGGCTGTATGTGTGTGTGTGTATTGGGTGGGGGTGGGGGCAGTTAGAGACCTGGCTGCGTCTCTGTTGTCCCTTTAAATGGCCCTCACATTTCTGGGTACTCGTTGGGGGGGAGGTGGCAAGCCGCCTGCCTGGGGGGCAGGGCCCTTAGTTCGTCCACACAATCAAGGGTGGTAATGATTTAAAGGGACAGCCTCGGTATGGCCACTGCCACCCTGTGCCGGCAGGAGGGGGAGCCGGCAGACCATGTCTGGGAAGGCTTGGCTGGTGAGCAGGGCATTTGAGGCTGAGTCTGTTGCCGGGCCTGCCATGTCTGGGACAGTGCTGCATCTGGGAAGGTGCAAGGAAGGGTGACAGCCTACCTAGGAGGTACTTAGCCTGGGCTTTCTCCAGGGTCCCACCTTTGGGTCCATAGACTCCTTCACCAAAAATTCTTAAGGCCAAACTACAGAGTCTGTTGTCCACCAGGTGGGGGCAGCCAGCAGGTCTGTAGGTCAGCAGCCCAGCCTGGGCACTTTAGAGCTCCCCTTCAGCTTCCCCTTTTGTTGTTTGGCTCTGTGCACAAGAAAGCCCGAGCCCCTCCTCCAGCTCCCCCTTCCCATCCACATGCCCCCCCAACACACACACACACAGACACCCCAGCTGTTGGACAGATGAATTACAGCCTCCGGCTTGGGGCCAGGGCTGGTGAGGGATTAAAGCTCTGGAGCTGGCCCTTTAAATGGCTGTTAGCCCTTCCCCCACCCTGTTGTCCAGACACCCCTAATACACCCTTCTGACCCTCTTGGCTGCCCCTCACTCCTCCTCTTGGTCTGTCCTACTCCTCTCTCTCTAGACTAGACCCTGCCCCCATCACTACCACATACACAAATGTTATAGACTATACACATACACTCCCTATTCCCACATTCTGAGCCTCCTTGTCTTAGGGTTCTAAGATCCCTTCTCCAGCAGAAGGGCCTTACTTGCCTGGGCTTCTCTAGCCTGCAGCTGACCACTATTCTGGCCCAGGGAAGGGGCCTTACATGGTCAGAAACAGGACCTCCCTGGGGGCAGTGTCATCAGCAGCCATGGAAGCTTGCTGCACATTGCATCATGGAGGCTGGGGGCCAGAGGCCTGAATCTCTGGGGCAGGAGGAAGAATGGGGGGTGAAAGGAAAGGGAATAGAGGTTTGATTTGGAACCTAAGTCTATGGGTCTGTCAGGGCAGAGAATTATGAGTAAGGGAGCAGAAAACATAGGTCTCTTGAGGAGTGAGTCTGAGGTGAGGGCTGACTTAGTTCTAATCCTTGGATGGACACCTGATTCTTGGCTTTGGACTTACGTTAAAAGATCTAGCTTCATGTCCCTGGGGGTTGGAAGGGAAAGGCATGGGCCTCTAACACCTCCTTGACCACATAGAGGAAGGTGGTGATGGGGAAACAGGATATGGCCTGGGGGGTGGGGGTGGGATGGAGGGGAGGCTTGTAGCAGAGGCCATTTCCAGGCTCAAGCCCAGAGTCGTAGTTCTTGCAGAGGAAGGTACCTCCCTGTTGGGCCCGTTCATCTTGTCTGGCCACCTGTGCTGCTAGCCAAGACCTGCCTGCACCCGCCTGGGGGAAGAGAAGGGGGCAGAAATCAGAGGGTGGGGTTGACTGTCTGGTATCTTGATAAGGTTGGAGAGGACACAGCTAAAGGAGAGGGTCTGCATGCCCTGGGTCTAGGACTCAAACTGGCTTGGGCACAGATGTCAGGGGCAGTAGGGGATACTCTGGGGCTAGGGAGTCTTAGCAGGAAGGTCCAGTCAGAAGTAGGATCATGGGTTGGGTGTCCAGCTTACTCAGATGATATATCATGCCCCTTTTATGATCTGGTCCAAGCTGCATCTTAAAGGGGAAAGGTTGGAGGACCACTTTGGAGGTGGCTTTTTCTGGTTGCCATGGAAACAGATTCTCCCATCCTATCTAATCCTAGAGCCAGGTTTCTCCTTAATGAGGGGACAGGGAGCACAGGGAAATTCTCCAGCTTGGGAGACCCCACATCTGACTGACTTTTTTCCTTCAGGTTCCCCTCAGGCACCATGCCAGCTCCATAGCACTGCACACTTCCCCACCACAGTCTGCTGTACCCCACTGCTGGATCACTGGCTCCAATGACAAAGGGCACAACAAACTCCATCTGGTAAGTCCTACCCCTGGATGACCCCTTCCCCACCAACAGTCCAACTCTGTACCACATGGTTAAAGATGCTTGGTATGATTTGGATCATGGATCATGGCCCTCTCTTCAGAATGATCCAGTCCAATTCTGAGCTTCCCCCCACCATGTGGTGTTTGGGTGGTTCAGCCCTCTTGGTTTATGAAGCTCCCCTCTGTCTCCTGTGAATGGTTCAGCCTTGTGCTTCACCAGCCTCTACACTACCACCAACCTCACCCACCCCGCTCAAGTGCTACAACTCATTTGCTTATTGAATTAAGCTAGGGTTTGCAAGCTGAAAAGTATGTGAGGATACTTTGGAGGAATTTTTTTTTGGGAGGTGAAGGGCTTTGCACCTGAAGAATTGTCGGATAGCCTGGTTTACAGAGGGTGTTTGGAGATTGATGTGGGGAGATACTGGAGATCATTCCCACAATAGCTTTTCTGTGGCCACTGCAAACTTGCTATATCATCTTTCATTCCAGATCCTTTTCTGTCCCATTGTCTGCCTTTCGTACTAAGTGTTTGTCCCACTGAGTCTTATTCTTCTGCTTACCACTGTCCTGCCTGAAGCCCTGCTTTGTTTTCAGTTCTTCTGAGGGGGAAAAGGGAAAACGATCCCCAAGCTGAGGACTTAAGTTCTCTGAGTGTGGGTTATTCTTCCCCATTAATCATTGTTTCTTGAGTGGGACTGTTTTCTTCTACATAGCTCAGTGGATTTGTGTTGAATAATGTGTTAACTGAATGAGCTTCATTGCCAAGAAACCTATGGCTTCTGAAACCTTAAGCACAACCACCTACCCCCACACCTTTTCTGTAGGACAGGAGACATATGGGATGGTAACATGGCATACAGCTGAAAGGAAGGCTCATCCAGTGGATAGCCTGTGAGAATAAAAGCAAGGGAGGGAGAATAGGGCAGAGATAGTACAGAAAAGTGGTAGAAATGAGCCTCTGGAAAGAAGCCCCGCTCTTCCGTTCACTTGCAGAATAACCTTAGCCAAGTTACCTAACCTCTTTGAGCCTCAATTTCCACATCTGTAAAATGGGGCAATCAAAGTACTGCCTCCTACGTCAGATTTTGGGGAAGAGTAAAATAAAAATTCATGTAAATTGCTTAATATAATTCTTGACATGTAATAAAAATGCTCACTTAAATGCTAACTATTATAATGGGAACTCAGGGAGCTGTGAGAATAAGCAGCGGTGTTAAGGGAAGGGACAGAGACTGATTGAAAGCGGACAGACACCCACCCTCCCAATACAGCACTAAAATAGAATGATGATTGATCCATCAAGACATCAGGATTCAGAGGAGTGAAGCAAGGAGTCAGCAGGGTGGGCCTGCTCCAGTGTTTCCCTTACTCTGTTCAGGAACATGAAGGCAAACACAGAAGGGCATGTGCAGAGAGACACACGTGATCACGCTAGTGATGCAGAGGCAGACCCAGACAAAAGACCGAGACAGGAGCTAGGCAGACACACAGACAGAAACAACCCCGCGGAGTCGTGTAGACAGGGATAATGACAGGAACGCGTCAGACACAGGCACTGTGGGAGACAAGATGAGCAGATATGCAGGTGCACACCGAGACAGACATCGGGACCCACACACAGCCGACCGTGTCAGACAGACTGGCGAACACAGTGCTCAGTCAAAGGCAGACACAAGGCCTGCAGTGACACATAGCGGGCCGGGGCCGGCACCGTCACTCCTCGGTGGGGGGCGGGGAGGGGCCGGCCGCGGGGGAAGGCTGGGGAAGGGAATCCCGGACGGGCGGCCTGCCCGGGTGGCTGAGTCACAGCGAAGCCTCAGCCGGCAGCCCTCCCCTCCGCCTCCCCCTCCCCCAGGTAAGAAGCGAGCCTGTAACCCCTCGATTCCACCAGGCAGAATGAGGACGTGTAGACAAGATGCGGCAAGGGTCCTGGACCCGCCCCACCTCTGCACTCGTGAAGCGTGCCAGCTAACTGTCTGTTGGGTAAAACCCAGTTTGCGGGGTCTTGTCTTTGACTGTCTTGTGAGTTTGCGTGCGCACTTCAGGCCTCTTACCACGCGTCCCGCGCGGCTGCGGACCTGCGCGGAGGTGCTTCTCGGCTTCAAGCCCGGAGAGAGTTAAGTGGGTGTGATTGATGGAGTGCTTTTCTCTTGGGGCTCCGGGGAGAGCGTGGTGGTGGTGGTGGGGGGGGGGGGGGGTCGGTTAAAGTCCGGAGTCCAGAGCCCGGATGCTGGGGGCGGAGCTGGGTTTTGCCGGGAGTGCCCGGATGGAGAGGGCGTGGCCTCGGCGGGAGCCGCGTTAACCCTTTCAGAGCGGCTGGCTCCCGGGATTTTGGGTCGGATTTGGATAGGTTGGAATGTCTACCCCAGATGTGTTTCGGCTCTCCGGCCTGGCTCCGGCCCCATGCGTCTACCTTTTGTCTGTCTTCGAGGAGTCTGTGGTGTCAGTCTTTGTGCCTGCCCCTGGTTGTCCTCTCCCTTTGGTTAGTATGGACACCGGGAGTCGGGGAGGGCTATTCTTGCTCCCAAGCGAGAGTCGAGGCGAGAGTGGACCGCGAGCCGGCCGGCGGCGGCTGGGGAACAGGTGTGAGCGCGACGTCGAGGCTGCAGGCGCGGGGAGGGGCCGTCGTGGGGAGGGGAGACCAGAGGGGAAATTCCGCGGGACCGGTGGTGAGCGGTGTGTGGGCTGAGGAGTTGTGTCTGCCTCTGACTGTGTCTGTGTGTGTTCAGGGAGGCGGGGGCTGAGTCAGTGGGAATATGGGAAGGCTTTCTGAGTGACTCACACTCCCCCACTCCTAGCTTGAATCAGACCCCAAAGGAGGGCTTTGTATCGGGGGCGGGTGGGAGTCAGGAGCCTGGGTCCCGGGTGGGGACAAAGATCCGAGGTCGCTGGCGCGAATGTGTGGTTTAGCTTACAGGAAGTTTTGTCCTCAAGTGAGAGATCTTTGTATTCTTGGGTGCCAGCGGGAGGATTTATGCATAAAAGTGGAAGACCACGGGTTGAAGAGACGGGAATCGCTGATTTAGGGAAAGCTGAGTCAGTTCCCCGTGGGAAAGGGGAAGTGGCAGAGGGGAAGTGTCATCATTGTAGAAGGGGAAGCTACATTTCCTGGTAACTGGCAGCACCCTGGGCAACACTTTCCAAGCAGGGATCTGCTCCTTTAATATCTGGTCCCCCAGGTCCCCATTTGCCCTTGTCTGGTGCATGGGTTTCCCTACCCTCTCCGCGGGACTTAGGTGGGGGCAGTCATCCAGGGCTATACTTAACCGCATTTAAGCCCTGTACTAGTCCCAGTGTTTGATAACTGACAGGCTAATGCGTGTGGGTGACAAACTCTGCGTGAACTGCAGAGAGGGTCCGCGGGGCCAAAGCCCCCACTGGGGATCGGCGGAGGGTGGCACGCCAGACGGAACCTAAAGAGTCCAAGCATTCCTTTACGAGTAGACGACCTTGCCTCTGCAGGAAGGAAGGCTGTCTTCATCAGAAATCCGTCTGCTCTTGTGGGCTGGGTGGAAATTTCCCCATAACGCAGACTTCTCTTAGCGAAGGCGAACTTTCCAGCCGCCCCCAGCCCTGGGTCGTTCACTCTCCCCCGGCTTCCTGCCCGGCGCTTGCTCCAGCTGGAGCACTGGCCCCGCCCCCGTCGCTTTGTACTCGACACTCGCCTCTCGCCGCTCTTTGTACTCTAGACTCTCAATGGACCGATCCTGGGAGCAGAGCTGGCTTCCTACCTGCGGGGACTCCGGGTAGGCGCGGGGACGCAGTTCCTGGGCTCAGAAAGGCGAGAAGAAAAAGCTGGGGCTAAAAGGAAGGTGGCCAGAAGAGGGGAATGCTAGGCTTGTCGTGGGTCTAAGCCAGCACCTATGGGAAGGCGGCGGGGGGGCGGGCGCGTGAAGGAGGAAGTGAAACGGGTACTGGGTTCTTTAAGGGAGTAGGCGGTGAGAGTGGGACAAGGGTGATGTCACTGCCTGACGGGCCCCGCCCTTCTCCCTCCCTAAGGACACCCCCCCACACACACACACTTACACACACCGCTTCCGCTGCGCAAGTAGCCACGTCACGGGCAACCCCCGAAATCCCCCCTCCCTTGGGGGGCGGGGGCCACGTGGGCCTTGGGGAACCGCGTGGCCCTGGCGGGGAAGGGCACAGAGGATACGGGAGCCACGAGAGAGGGGCCACTCGGGACTGTGGTGCTCGACTTCTCAGAATTTGGGGGATTACAGGGGAAGTTTTGCTTTGGGGCTCTGTCGGTATTGAAGACCCAAAGAGCCAGGGAAAGTGGAGGAGCTGGAGGAATTAGGTATGATGCTGGGGACCTGACCACGGTTGGGCTGGGGCTGGGGTCGGGTGTTGAGGGTGGAGCGCTGAAAGCGGCACGGGTGGGTTTGGGTACCCGTAAGTCTCTGTAGTCTCTGTAGCTGGCCAGCCCTAAGCAGTTCCAAGGGGCATTCAGAGTGGGGAGGTCAGTCATTGGGCGAGGTGGAGGGACATCTTTGCGTCTGCATCCTCCTGTGGTCCGTCGGTCTTGCGGTGGCCAGCGGAGGGCGACTGGAAAGGTCCAGACCGAATCACCGACCGCTTAGTGGGTGCGCAAGCCTTGCGGGTAGCACCTAACCCCAGGCGGGCCTGAGCGTGCGATTCACTGCCCTCGGCCGCACTCGTCTTGTCCTGCTGGCTTTCTTGCTCTGCCGACCCGAGTGTCAGATTCAAGATGGGGACCCTAGATGGGAGCCGCAGGGTCACATCGGGGTCACCCCGCGCGGAGCCGTCAGACTGGCTCCGCCACCCCTCCTCCCCTGGCCGCTGCCTATGGACTAACCTCGCTCCCATTGGTTCCGTCCAGGGCTGTTACTGAGGCGGAGACGCGGGTGATGATTGGCTTTCTGGAGAGAGAGGAAGTCCTGTGATTGGCCAGATCTCGGGAGCTCTCCGGCGCTGTGAGAGGACGCTCTCACGGAGGCCGGGTAAGCGGCAGCGTTGCGGGTCGGTCCCTGTGGCTTCGGACTGGAAGCCTTGTGGCGCAGCCACTCCGTCCCACTGGCTGGCCTTTGGCTCCTAGCCGTTTTCCTGGCTCTCTAAGGGCTCCGTAGGTTGAGTATGCCCCCCCTCTCAGGGAAAGCTAAGGCTAGGGTCCCTTCACAGATGACAGACCTGTGGGTGCCACAGACAGCCCAACCCAGTCCCTGGGCCCTGACTGTGCTTGCCAGTTCACCTCACTCCTTTTTCTCCTTTTTTATGTAGAATTATCTGTGAAAGGCCCCAGGCGGCCATCCAGGGCAGTGGGCACTCTTCGTCAGAGCGGCTGGAGCCGGACCATCGTCCCAGAGAGCTGGGGCAGGGGGCCGTGCCCAATCTCCAGGGCTCCTGGGGCCACTGCTGACCTGGTAAGGGAAAGACTGGGGCTGGGTTGGGTAAATGTACACTAGCAATTCTTGTTTTGCCTCTAGTAAGAGTATAATCTCTCATCCCCAACTCAGGCTGGATGCATCGGGCAGTGGACCCTCCAGGGGCCCGCGCTGCACGGGAAGCCTTTGCTCTTGGGGGCCTGAGCTGTGCTGGGGCCTGGAGCTCCTGCCCGCCTCATCCCCCCCCTCGTAGCGCATGGCTGCCTGGAGGCAGGTGAGAACTTGGGCCAATGCTCCTTCTCCAGGCACTCATCTCATCTTCTGTACCCCTAAATCTATCTCCATATCATTCTCCATGAGTTTCATTCTGTGGGCCTCTGTGCAGTCCTTAGCTGTTCTTACTCCTGTAGTCCCCTCCTTCCTAAGCAGGGACAAGACTGCTCCTTTTTGCTGTATGTAACAGACCTCTTCTCCCTCCAGATGCTCAGCCAGCATTGGGCAGCCGCCACTCCCTGCTCCCCTAACCCCTTCACATGGCAGTAGCTCTGGGCACCCCAGCAAACCATATTATGCTCAAGGGTGAGTGGGGGGTTTGAAGGTTCTGGGGAAGGGAGGTAAGGCTGGGCCCTTGAAAGAGTCCCCCCAAGCCTAACCTGCCTCAACTGCTTTTGTTCTGTAGGACACCTACCCCGAGACCCCTCCATGGGAAGCTGGAATCACTGCATGGCTGTGTGCAGGCATTGCTCCGGGAACCGGCTCAGCCAGGGTTGTGGGAACAGATTGGGCAGCTGTACGAGTCAGAGCATGACAGTGAAGAGGCCATACGCTGCTACCACAGCGCACTTCGATATGGAGGAAGCTTTGCTGAGCTGGGGCCCCGCATTGGCCGATTGCAACAGGTAGGATGAGGCAGGACATACTAGCCTAGGATTGAGCCTTCTGGTTTAATACACAGCTTATGTCTGCTTCTGCCCTGTGCTTCCCCAGGCCCAGCTCTGGAACTTTCATGCTGGCTCCTGCCAACACCGAGCCAAGCTCCTACCCCCCCTGGAGCAAGTGTGGAACTTGCTCCACCTTGAGGTGAGGCTGGGGCTAGGTGGGCTATGGAGTCAGGCTGGCCTAGGTCTGCACCCATGTCATTTTCTCTTCTCTCTTTTTGTCCTCAGCACAAGCGGAACTATGGGGCCAAGCGGGGAGGTCCCCCAGTGAAGCGAGCTGCTGAACCACCAGTGGTGCAGCCTGTGCCTCCTGCAGCCCTCTCAGGCCCCTCAGGGGAGGAGGGCCTCAGCCCTGGAGGCAAGCGAAGGAGAGGCTGCAACTCTGAACAGGTATGGTTATAAGTGGGCTAGCAGGCATTGAGTAGGCAGGACTGGGGCAAGGAATTGGGATTCTCACACTCTCTTCTCTCCTAGACTGGCCTTCCCCCAGGGCTGCCACTGCCTCCACCACCTTTGCCACCGCCGCCACCACCACCACCACCACCCCTGCCTGGCCTGGCCACCAGCCCCCCATTTCAGCTGACCAAGCCAGGGCTGTGGAGTACCCTGCATGGAGATGCCTGGGGCCCTGAGCGCAAGGGCTCAGTGCCTCCAGAGCGCCAGGTGACCCCATCTGTTGCCTTTCACTTCTTACCTGTAAATCTTGTGCTCTTCATCTCTCACCCTGCATCCTCATTTATCTACCACAGGACCCGCGGCACTCGCTGCCTCATCCATATCCATACCCAGCTCCAGCCTACACCTCACATCCCCCTGGCCACCGGCTGGTCCCGGCCGCACCCCCAGGCCCAGGCCCCCGCCCCCCAGGAGCAGAGAGCCATGGCTGCCTGCCTGCCACCCGTCCCCCCGGAAGTGACCTTAGAGAGAGCAGAGTTCAGAGGTCGCGGATGGACTCCAGCGTTTCACCAGCAGCAAACACCGCCTGCGTGCCTTACGCCCCTTCCCGGCCCCCTGGCCTCCCTGGCACCACCACCACCACCAGCAGTAGCAGCAACAGCAACGCCGGTCTCCGGGGTGTGGAGCCGAACCCAGGCATTGTGAGTGACAACTGCAGGTAGAGGGTGGAGTGGAAGATCAGTGGAACTTGTCTGAGATGGCCAAAGCAGCACCCTGACCATCTTCTCCTCCACTTGCAGCCCGGCACTGACCATTACCAAACTCCCGCGCTAGAGGTCTCCTCTCACCAGGGCCGCCTGGGGCCCTTGGCACACAGCAGTCGGAAACCATTCTTGGGGGCTCCCGCTGCCACTCCCCATCTGTCCTTGCCACCTGGGCCTTCCTCACCCCCTCCACCTCCTTGTCCGCGCCTTTTACGCCCCCCACCACCCCCTGCCTGGTTGAAGGGCCCGGCTTGCCGGGCAGCCCGAGAGGATGGAGAGATCTTAGAGGAGCTCTTCTTTGGGGATGAGGGAACCCCCTGTCCCCCACCACCACCCCTGCCCAACCGTGAGGGCTTCTTGGGGCCACCGGCCCCCCGCTTTTCTGTGGGCACTCAGGATTCACACACCCCTCCCACTCCCCCAACCACCAGCAGTAGCAGCAGCAACAATGGCAGCCACAGCAGCAGCCCTGCTGGGCCTGTGTCCTTTCCCCCACCTCCATATCTGGCCAGAAGTATGGACCCCCTTTCCCGGCCGCCCAGCCCAACACTGAGCCCCCAGGATCCACCTCTTGCACCCCTGACTCTTGCTCTGCCTCCAGCCCCTCCCTCTTCCTGTCACCAAAATACCTCAGGAAGCTTCAGGCGCCCGGAGAGCCCCCGGCCCAGGGTCTCCTTCCCAAAGACCCCCGAGGTGGGGCCGGGGCCACCTCAAGGCCCCCTGAGTAAAGCCCCCCAGCCTGTGCCACCCAGTGTTGGGGAGCTGCCTGCCCGAGGCCCGCGACTCTTTGATTTTCCCCCTACCCCACTGGAGGACCAGTTTGAGGAACCAGCCGAATTTAAGATTCTACCTGATGGGCTGGCTAACATCATGAAGATGCTGGATGAATCAATTCGAAAGGAAGAGGAACAGCAACAAAAGGAGGCAGGCGTCGTCCCCCCGCCCCCACTGAAGGAACCCTTTGCATCCCTGCAGCCTCCATACCCTACTGACACAGCCTCCACCACCACTGCTCCCACCACCACTGCTGCTGTCCCAACCACCACCACCACCACCACAGCCACAGCCACCCCAGAAGAGGAGAAGAAGCCACCACCAGCCCTACCACCACCGCCACCTCTAGCCAAGTTCCCTCCACCCCCCCAGCCACAGCCACCCCTACCCCCATCAGTCAGCCCAGCTAGCCTGCTCAAATCCTTGGCCTCCGTGCTGGAGGGACAAAAGTACTGTTATAGGGGGACTGGAGCAGCTGTTCCTACCCGGTCTGGGCCCTTGCCCGCTACTCAGTATTCCCCTGGTCCCCCATCAGGTGCTACCGCCCCATTGCCCACCTCAGCGGTCCCTAGCGCCCAGGGCTCCCCACAGCCCTCTGCTTCCTCGTCATCTCAGCTCTCTACCTCAAGTGGGCCCTGGGCCCGGGAGCGCAGGGTGGGCGAAGAGCCAGCCCCGGGCCCCACAAACCCCACCCAGCCACCCCCACCCCTGCCACTGCTCCCTGCTCGCTCTGAGTCTGAGGTGCTAGAAGAGATCAGTCGGGCTTGCGAGACCCTTGTAGAGCGGGTGGGCCGGAGTGCCACAGACCTAGCAGATTCAGTGGACATAGCAGGCCCAGTGGATAGTGGGACTGAGCGACTGCTGCCTCACACACAGGCCAAGGAGGAGAGTGGTGGGGTGGTATCAGCAGCAGGGTCAGGCAGCAGTAAGCGGCGGCAGAAGGAGCATCGGCGGCACAGGCGGGCTTGTAAAGACACTGTGGGTAGGAGGCCCCGTGAGGGCAGAGCTAAGGCCAAGGCCAAGGTCCCCAAAGAAAAGAGCCGCCGGGTGCTGGGGAACCTGGACCTGCAGAGTGAGGAGATCCAGGGTCGTGAGAAGGCCAGGCCTGATCTTGGTGGGGCCTCAAAGGTGAAAGCACCCATAGCTCCTGCCCCTCCACCAGCTCCTGCACCTTCTGCCCAGCCCACACCCCCATCAACCCCTGTCCCTGGAAAGAAGGCTCGGGAGGAAGCTCCAGGCCCACCAGGTGTCAGCCGGGCTGACATGCTGAAGCTGCGCTCACTTAGTGAGGGGCCCCCCAAGGAACTGAAAATCCGGCTCATCAAAGTAGAGAGTGGTGACAAGGAGACCTTTATTGCCTCTGAGGTGGAGGAGCGGCGGCTGCGCATGGCAGACCTCACCATCAGCCATTGTGCTGCTGATGTTGTGCGTGCCAGCAAGTGAGTTGGGGGCCATCACTACAAGGCTACACACCCGGCCCCATCATCCTGTTGTTTCTGTCCTCATTCCACTGTCGTCCTACAGGAATGCCAAGGTGAAAGGGAAGTTTCGAGAGTCCTACCTTTCCCCTGCCCAGTCTGTGAAACCGAAGATCAACACTGAGGAGAAGCTGCCCCGGGAAAAACTCAATCCCCCTACACCCAGCATCTATGTATGTGTGCCATCTGTCCTCAGAACCACCCCTACCAGAGGGCTCTAAGACACACTTGGGACAGATGGGGTGCTCTGAGCCTGAGCAAGGGCTCTGACCCCAACCTCTCCTGGTGTGTCTCAGCTGGAGAGCAAACGGGACGCCTTCTCACCAGTCTTGCTGCAGTTCTGTACAGACCCTCGAAATCCTATTACTGTGATCAGAGGCCTGGCTGGTTCCTTGCGGCTCAGTGAGTATGGGCGCAGAAAGTATGGGGATCTGGGGTGTATATGACCCTCTGAGAACTCCCTACATTTAAAGACCCAGGACAGTGGCTATGAGAAGTGCTATGAATGATGAGTCCCCTGGCCTTGGGCTTTTGTTCTGTTTCCAGCAGTGGGCAGATGGGAAGGGGATATATTTCAGGGTCACTTCTGGTTTTCTTAGTGATTAAGGATGAGAAGAACATAGATTTTAGAAAAACCATGAAAACCTAGGAGTTTGTGACTTTCTCTTTTTTAAACCTTTTATTGTGCAAAATTTCAAACACAAAAGTAGGGAAAATCGTATAGAATATAAAGGTTTCTTTTACGTCCATGTATCCTAACTTCCCACCACTGAGTTAATTGAAGCACATGTCATGCTGTCACTGAACTAAATCTTTAATTGGATCCGGTGGTAAGCTGTAATTCATTGAGCATCACCTGTGTGCCAGGTGCTCTGCACACATGGTCAAATGCGCACCTGAGGGCTCTGGCTGAGGGGCTGAGCTTTGAGCAGCTGTAGGAGGAAGAGGGCTGGTGAGCCACCAGATAAGAGGCCAGCCTTCCCAGGTTCCTGTGGGGCTAAAGAGTTCTTGCCTATTCCTCTTGGGGTGAGCTCTGCCAAACCATTGTCCATCCTACCAGAGGCCTGAGAAGTAGGAAGGAAAAGGGTTATTTGGGTCCTTGGTCCCTGTCCTCTGCCTCTGCCCCGACGCCCTGCTCGGCCCTCCCTTGCAGACTTGGGCCTCTTCTCCACCAAGACGCTGGTGGAGGCAAGTGGCGAGCACACCGTGGAGGTGCGCACCCAGGTGCAGCAGCCGTCAGATGAGAACTGGGATTTGACTGGCACGCGACAGATATGGCCCTGTGAGAGCTCCCGTTCCCACACCACAATTGCCAAGTATGCACAGTACCAAGCCTCATCCTTCCAGGAGTCGCTGCAGGTGAGAAGCAAGCATGCGTGGAGGCCGGGTGCTGGGGTCAGTAGGAACTGGATGGGAAGGCTCCTGGATGGTCACTGACCCAGAGTTGCTTACCCCTCTGGCTGAGCAGGAGGAGAAGGAGAGTGAGGATGAAGAGTCAGAGGAGCCCGACAGCACCACAGGAACTCCCCCTAGGTACAGTACAGATGTGCCCTTTCCTCCGTGACTCCTTCCCTTCCCTTTGGTCTCCACCAACTTGTGTGCTCTTCGCCTCAGCAGCAGCGCACCAGACCCGAAGAACCATCACATCATCAAGTTTGGCACCAACATCGACCTCTCTGATGCCAAGCGGTCAGTGGGGCTGAGGCCAGCAAAGCTGGGGCAGGAACGGCCGCCTGTCTCGGAGTCGGGTCGCTTCACATTTTTCTCACCCTTGCACCGCAGGTGGAAGCCCCAGCTGCAGGAACTGCTGAAGCTTCCTGCCTTCATGCGGGTAACATCCACAGGCAACATGCTGAGCCACGTGGGCCACACCATTCTGGGCATGAACACGGTGCAGTTGTACATGAAGGTGCCGGGCAGCCGAACGCCAGGTGCGCGCCGTGCTAGACGCGCGGGAGGAGGGGCAGGCGGCAGCACCGAACCACCAGCCAATGAAGGCAAAGGGCGGGGCTGTGCTGATCGCCCTTGTGATCCGGCCTGGTATGCCCGTTCTCTGTCTCCCCCTGCAGGCCACCAAGAGAACAACAACTTTTGCTCTGTCAACATCAACATAGGCCCAGGCGACTGCGAATGGTTCGCAGTGCATGAGCACTATTGGGAGACCATCAGCGCCTTCTGTGACCGGTGTGTGTTGCTTCGTTGCTAGTCTCCCCGCCGCGTCCTCTCCCTCGGTTTCTAGGTTCCCACTTGACCCTGTGGTCACCCCGCAGGCACGGCGTGGACTACTTGACAGGTTCCTGGTGGCCAATATTGGATGACCTCTATGCATCCAATATCCCTGTATACCGCTTCGTGCAACGCCCGGGAGACCTGGTGTGGATTAATGCGGGGACTGTGCACTGGGTGCAGGCCACTGGCTGGTGCAACAACATTGCCTGGAACGTGGGGCCCCTCACCGGTGAGAGGGTGGGGTCAGGTGCAAGGCCTCTCTGCTGTGAGGGGATTGGGCTTCTGGGGACTGAGCCCCTTGGAGGGTGAGCACGTGGGGCTAGGGTAGGGGGTGCTGGGGAGATGGGCCCCTGTGAGGGGGCTTGGCCCAAGTAACTGGGAGCTGGTTGAGAATCCCGTAGTGATCCCCTCTGGCCTGCAGCCTATCAGTACCAGCTGGCCCTGGAACGATATGAGTGGAACGAGGTGAAGAACGTCAAATCTATTGTACCCATGATTCACGTGTCCTGGAACGTGGCTCGAACAGTCAAAATCAGCGACCCTGACTTGTTCAAGATGATCAAGTGAGGACCTGTTTGGTGGGAGCCCATGTCCACCTGCCCTGGTCCCTGCTCTTGTTCCCATGTCACTGCCCCGTTCTTTGGCTCCCTCAGTCCTTGTCTGCCTGGGCCCTTGCAGCATTATTGTGCTGGGAGGTTGACAAGGTCCCTGGCTTGCAAGACTTTGATTTTCCCGTGGTCCAAATAGACAAAAGCCACACGATATTTCGACTGTGACAGATGCTCAGGACAGAGGATGTGACCCAGGCACGAAGAGGGGAGGTCCCCTAGGGAAGTGATTATGGAGCTGTAGTCTCAGGGAGAAAATTTCACACCCTCTCTGCCCTCCACCAACCCTGCCCTGCCTCCCCCACTCTGCCGGCAGCCTGGCCTCAACGGCATTCCACCGCTCCCCAGGTTCTGTCTCCTGCAGTCCATGAAGCACTGCCAAGTGCAACGGGAGAGCTTAGTGCGGGCAGGGAAGAAAATCGCTTACCAGGGCAGGGTCAAGGATGAGCCTGCCTACTACTGCAACGAGTGCGACGTGAGTGGGTTCACCCTCGTGCTCCCGCTGACCCAGAGGTAACCACAGTGGCCCTCCCTCCCAGTGACAGCCCCCTCCTCCCTGTCTCAGGTGGAGGTGTTCAACATCCTGTTTGTGACGAGTGAGAACGGCAGTCGCAACACTTACCTGGTGCACTGCGAGGGTTGTGCCCGGCGCCGTAGCGCGGGCCTGCAGGGCGTGGTGGTGCTGGAACAGTACCGTACGGAGGAGCTGGCCCAGGCCTACGACGCCTTCACGCTGGTGAGGGTCGGGCGACAGACGTGGGTGGGCCGGAAGGTGAGGGGCCTTGGTGGGAGGGGAATGGGGAGAGCCAGTAGCTCAGTCTTACTCGCTCGCTGTCTCTCCTACAGGCCCCCGCTAGCACGTCGCGATGAGGCCGGACGCCCCGCCCGTCTGCTCGCCCGCGCAAGGCGTCGCGGGGCTACCAGCACACGCCTGGGCTGGACCTAGGTCCCGCCTCTGGCCGGGAAGGGGGTCGGGCCCAGCCCTTCAACCCCATTGGCAGCTCCCCTCACTTAATTTATTATTAAGAAAAAACTTTTTTTTTTAACAAATAATGAGGAAAAAAGGAAAAAAAAATGGGAGACGGGGGGAGGGAGCTGGCAGCCCCTCACCCACCAGCGCCTCCCCTCACCGACTTTGGCCTTTCTAGCAACAGACACAAGGACCAGGCTCAGGCGGCGGCGGGGGTCGCATACGGGTTCCCTCACGCCTGCCAGCCGCCCGCCCGCCCGGCGCAGATGCACGAGGCTAGTGTATGTACATAGACGTTACGCAGCCGAGGTTTTAAATGAGATTGTTTCTATGGGCTTTACCCTTCCCCCCCGAACCTCCTTTTTTACTTCCAATGCTAGCTGTGACCCCTGTACATGTCTGTTTATTCACTTGATTATGATTTGTATTTTTTGTTCTTTTTGTTTGTTTTTGGTTTTTAATTTATAACAGTCCCACTCACCTCTATTTATTCATTTTTGGGAAAACCCGACCTCCCGCACCCCGAAACCATCCCGCCCACCCTTCCAGGGACCGCCTGCTGGGTTCTCCCTGTACCCCTGTGTGTGTCCGGCCCAGCCCGACGTCTCCGCCCGTCCGCCCTCGGCTACCGCCGGGTTCTCATGGTGCTCAAACCCGCTCCCCTCCCCTAGGTCCTGCACTTTCTCGGACCAGTCCCCTCACTCCCAACCCAACCCCAACTCCGCCTGAGGGTGAGCGACTCCTGTACTGTAGGGGAAGAAGTGGGAACTGAAATGGTATTTTGTAAAAAAAATAAATAAATAAATAAAATAAAAAATTTAAAGGTTTTAAAGAAAGAACTATGAGGAAAGGGAACCCTGTCCTTCCCAGCCCCGGCCAATTTTAAGAACACGGACCTTCACCCCATCCCCTTTTCTTTTTAAGCGTGAAATAGCCCAGGGCCAGGGCCTCACTGGGGCAGGGACACCCCGGGATGAGTTTCTCTGGGGCTTTATGTTTTTTCTCCAGCTGGGGCTGCGGAGGGGTGGGGGGTTTACAGTCCCATCCCCTCGCACTGCACTGTCTCTCTGCCCCAGGGGCAGAGGGGTCTTCCCAACCTACCCCTATTTTCGGTGATTTTTTTGTGTGAGAATATTAATATTAAAAATAAAAGCAGAAAAAAACCTGTTTTGATAACGTGCTGGTGATAACAAGGAGTACCGGGAAGAGGGCTGCAAGACCATGATTGATGGGGAGGACTGCGCAGACCCTAGCGAGGGTGAGCCCCTCCCCGGAGGCGCCTGTGGAATGTCCAGAGCTCTGGTCTGCTCCTTGGGATGGGGTGGGGGGGGTGTGCCTAATCCTAGAGCTGCATTCCAGGATAAAGGAGGTGGGGAGAGGCTGGGCCGGGGGAGGGGCAGGAAAGCGGGCTATAAGGACAGCGGCTCCGGCTGGCAGGAGCCAGGCAGGCCATGGCGGATGTCCTCGGGGCGCAGCGACCGGTTTCCAGCGGAGGCCCAGAGCCTCGGGATCCCCTAGATTGCTGGGCCTGCGCTGTACTGGTAACGGCCCAGAATCTACTAGTGGCTGCCTTCAATCTTCTCCTGCTGGCGCTGGTGTTGGGGACCATCTTGCTACCCGCCGTCACCATGCTGGGCTTCGGCTTCCTCTGCCATTCCCAGGTGAGTGTGCACTCCCGGACGTGTGTGGAGTGCGGGTGGTGGTAGTGTGTGGTGATGCTGGTGGTGGCGTTTACAAGCCACTTCTCTGCCTGGGCTGTTTCCACAGCATAGGGCTCGGCTCTGATGCCTTTTCTCCTCCCACAGTTCTTGAGATCCCAGGCACCCCCTTGCACCGCGCACCTGCGGGACCCGGGCTTCACCGCCCTGCTGGTCACCGGTTTCCTGCTCCTCGTGCCGTTGCTCGTGCTTGCTCTTGCCAGCTATCGCCGCCTCTGCCTGCGCCTCCGTCTGGCCGACTGCCTCGTACCCTACAGCCGAGCCCTCTATAGACGCCGACGTGCCCCGCAGCCCCTGCAAACCCGGGCCTCACCAGGGTCCCCAGCCGTTCCCACATCAGGAAAGGTCTGGGTCTGACGAAACCTCAAGTCAAGAACAACCCTGACTACAGTCTTCCCTCTCATTCTGCCCAAGGACTTGAAATCCTGGGGTCTTCTCTGCCCCCCAACTCCTGCCTGAGCCGGGTCCTAGCATCCCCTTGGAAAACATAATCAGCGGAGCCTATGCTGGCGAAAATCCCCACACCTCCGAAAACCCACTTTCCTCTCAATACTCACGTCTAAATCCTGAATATCTGGGCTGGACCCTACACACGCCAGTGTTCGCACCCCCCACTGTCCCCATCTTGAACAGGTCAACTGAGTCTCCTGTCCTTTTCTGGTGCTGCTCCCCTAGTATTTACTGGGCTAGGGGGAAGGGCTGGAAGGCAAGGAGTGCTCAAACATCAATAAAGAATTAATGAACTGAATTTGTGCTCTGTGAACATTGGGGTGGCACAAATACCATTCCCTTCATCCTGTGCTCAGGAGCAGGAAACAACGTGTATGTGAGTTACAAATATGCATAGACTGGATGGAGCATCCTTCTGCCTCCTGGCTCTTTCTTATCACATTAGTCCGTTCTTCCTGGCCAGACCTCAGAGCTCTGACCCTGACCCCAGTCACCTCCCCATCAATAGAACAGAGGGGGCCCAGGCTCCGCCACAGCCCTGCTCCCCTTGGGGACCCAAGCCCGTTCTCTGACCCCAGCTTAGAGGAACTCAGCGTTGCCAGGCCGGGGGTGGGAAACAATGGGTCTTCCGGAGCAGGATGACACCCCCTCCCGCCACAATTCTGGAGCAGCAGCGTGAGAGGGAAGATGTAGGGGCCCACCGAGGGGACTGCTGGTTGGAAGCTCAGCTTAGTGCTCTATCCCCACCCCCAAAGTCGAGGGGACCTTTGGCACCCCTGGATATCCAAATTGGGGCAGGAGGGTTGAAAGTGCTCCCAACCTCACACAAATCGTCTCTTCTAGGTATGAGGTATGCTACCTCTGCCCTGGGATACCAGCTACACAGACACGGGCCATTTCAATCATAGGTTTAATAAAGTCTGAAAGGCATGCGCGATCGTAGTCAGAGATATGGAGGCCCGGTCAGGCTCTCCCTCTGCACCTCAATAGAAACGATGTGGTGTCCGGGTACCATGGCGAGGCCCAGCACACGGGGCTCCCCGGCAGAGAAGGAATCTGGAAAGAAGGTAGACCAGCATCAGTCCCGCCCCTTCTGAGCCACGAAAATAAACCCCTGAAATGCAGGGGTGCAGTCAGGCCCCGATGGGGAAGGTTCCGCCGCATTCCTAGGCTGCTGTGCATTCCCCAGGCACTGACCCGACGGCTTGAGGAACTCCTGCGCTGAGCCCAGGATGACATTGCAGTCGCGGTCAGTGCAGAGGAAGCAGCCGACTAATGTCCGTCCATCTGTCATACGAATGCGCATAGTCTTGTTGAGCAACGCCTCTAGCTGCTGCCGGGCGCGCGCAGCCGGTGAGTCCTCACGCTCCCCGTCGGAGTCCTGCGCAGAATTGGACACGCTCAGACCGCGCGGCCCCGCTAGCCCGCCCACCCGCGGAACCACAGCTCCCGGCAGCCCGCGGGGCGCTCACACAGAGCCCAGAGGCTGCTGGGAGCTGCAGTTCCCCCCCGCAGATCTCCCCCCATCTTGCTGCTCGACTGTCCCTCGATCCCAAAACCTGAGCCCACGCTAACCCCGGCACTGGAGCTGCTTTGACGCCGACTGCAACAGCCATTCTCCTCTCGCAGCAACATGGTCGGTCCAGCTCCGGCCATTTGCCTTTGGGCCTCTTCTAGGCCCTTCAACTTCCAAAGCACCTTTCAGGTCTGGTGGTCTGAGATCTCGCGAGCACTCCCGACCTTTTTCCTTTCGCGAGATCACAGTGCCTCCTACTCCTAGTGAGATCTCGCGAGCTTCTCCTACTTCTCCAGAACGGTGGCTCGCTGAAAAAAACGCCGCCGGTCTAAAGATATCGCGAGAACTTTGCCTCTAGTTTCTTACGCATTCTTTAGGAATTCTGGGATTTAGTGAGAACACCTTTTTTGGTGTGTTTCTCTTACCCTACTTTTCTACATCGAGAGATAGTTTGTCCTAAACATCCCGTAATAGCCCAAGCTACTAAATAAAAAGAGCTCATTCGTTCCCCCAACACCCGAATTTCTGAGGCCTTAACTCAAATACTTGATGCTTAGCTGACCTATGCAGAACCAGACTACATTTCCCGAGAGCACGCGCAGCACTAGCCACCCCCACCTGGCTCGTAGTGTTTAATTTCAGTGGCCGTGGCTGGAAAAAGACAATGGTTTCCATGTCAGCGGATAAACGCGCTCCCCTCAGCTGCTAGACTAGAGGGAGGACGTAGTAGTGAGTGTATGCAGAGGGGCGAGGAAGCTAGTAAGGCAGTTGATGACCGACAGTGCAAGAGCCATGCCGCGCCGGGGTCTAGTGGCTGGGCCAGACTTTGAGCATTTCCGTCGTCGCTATTTCACTCCAGCAGAGGTTGCCGAACATAACCATCCCGAAGACCTCTGGGTGTCTTACCTGGGATACGTGTACGACCTAACCCCACTGGTTCAGGAATATAAGGGTAAGGGCCAGGGCTGGAGTTGTGTGGAGGTGGGTGCCTGGTTCTTGAGTGGCGGACATTGACGGTGGCTGCTCCTTCTCAGGGAACCTGCTGCTGAAACCCATCGTGGAAGTTGCAGGTCAGGACATCAGCCACTGGTTTGATCCTAAGACCAAAGACGTGAGTTCTGCTGGAACCCGGGGTTGTGGGTAGAGGCCCTGGAGAGCGGGGATGGGGAGGAAAAGCAGGAGCTAGCCAGTGCACGAAATAGTAACAACTCCGACCCCCTCGCCCCTAAACCCTACTTTAAAGATCCGTACGCACATAGATCCTCTGACCGGCTGCCTGAGGTACTACACCCCACGGGGCCGCTTTGTGCACGTTCCGCCCCTGCTGCCTCGTTCGGACTGGGCCAACGATTTCGGGAAGCCCTGGTGGCACAGGTCTTTTTATGAGGTGGGGCGGCTGTCTGCCAAGACCCGAATCATCCGCATCATTAATACGCTCACATCGCAGGAGCACACACTGGAGGTAAGAACCAATGCTTGAGGGAAGGTTAGAGGAAATGGCAATCCCAGCACATCTCCAGGCCGTCAGTTTTTCTATTAACCGGTGGAAGCTGCATTTTCTGTCCCCTACATTGAGGCAACTGTGGAAAGCAGACCACCCAGGCCCCCAGGGTTGTGAATTCCAGGAGTGTTTGGGACACAGGGATATAAGAAATTCCTCTATAAGCCCAGGGCAGCAATTCATGTATCTTAGTAATGGTGGTCCGCGGAAGCTCTTACTATTTTATTTTGGACAGCAGTAGGGCTTAGGGATATAATGAAGAAGCAGTTGACCTGTTAGACGTGGCTATCATTAAGATAGGTAGGACTTGGCTCGGCGCTTGTGGCTCAACGGGCTGGTGGGTTCGAATCCAGCCCGGGCCCGCCAAACAACAGTGATGGCTGCAACCAAAAAATGGCTGGGCGTTGTGGCGGGTGCCTGTGGTCCCAGCTACTTGGGAGGCGGAGGCAGGAGACTCGCTTGAGCCTAGGAATTGGAGGTTGCTGTGAGCTGTGATGCCATAGCACTCTATCCAGGGTGACAGCTTGAGGCTCTGTCTCAAAAAAA
>CAUYRH010000791.1:0-13892 GCA_963574655.1 Perodicticus potto
TAGGCAGAGCCTCAAGCTGTCACCCTGGATAGAGGGCTGTGGCATCACAGCTCACAGCAACCTCTAATTCCTGGGCTCAAGCGAGTCTCTTGCCTCTGCCTCCCAAGTAGCTGGGACTACAGGCGCCCGCCACAACACCCAGCCATTT
The DNA here is from genome assembly GCA_963574655.1 of Perodicticus potto. Lineage (NCBI taxonomy): Eukaryota > Metazoa > Chordata > Mammalia > Primates > Lorisidae > Perodicticus > Perodicticus potto. The sequence continues at coordinate 149 of CAUYRH010000791.1, forward strand.
TTTGGTTGCAGCCGTCATTGTTGTTTGGCAGGCCCGGGCTGGATTCGAACCTGCCAGCTCAGGTGTACGTGGCTGGTGCATTAGCCTGTTGAGCCACAGGTGCCGATCCTATTTTTAGTACCTTTAATACTTATATTTAAACCAGTATTATTTTTATTTACCAAAGGTTATTGAAGCTACGTGAACTTGAAAAGCATTTTATTTTTATTTTTTATTTATTTATTTTGATATAGAGCCTCAAGCTGTCACCCTGGGTAGAGTGCTGTGGCATCACAGCTCATAGCAACCTCCAACTCTTGGGCTTAAGCGATTCTCTTGCCTCAGCCTCCCAAGTAGCTGGGACTACAGGCTCCTGCCCAATGCCCGGCTATTTCTTGGTTATAGTTGTCATTGTTGTTTGGCAGGCCCGGGGTGCGATTCGAACCCACCAGCTCTGCTGTGTGTGGCTGGCACCTTAGCCACTTGAGCTAAGGCATTGAGCCAGCATTTGGTTTTTAAATTCAACTAATGAATGCTTATTTATAAGTCAATTTGGAACCATATAGATAATATACAGACAGACACATATGTATACATAAAAATATGGATAAACATAAATAATAATTTTATAGCTTTGATTAAAAATTTTAACCATTGGACAGGTAACAATTTTCTCTTTATTAGAGACAGATTCTCCCTTTGTTGCCCTCCATAGAGTGCTGTGGCATCATAGCTCACAGCAACCTCAAACTCTTGGGCTCAAGTGATCCCCTTGCTTTAGTCTCCTGAGTAGCTGGGACTACAGGCACCCACGACAACGCCTGGATATATTTTTAGAGATGGGGGTCTCACTCTGGCTCAGGCTGGTCTCAAACTCATAAACTCAGGCAATCCACCCACCTCAGCCTCCCAAAGTGCTAGGATTACAGGCATGAGCCACCGCACTGCCAAGATAGGTAACACTTATGAGTTTAAAAGGACAGTTGGAGGGCCAGTCATAGTGGGTCTGTAATCCTAGTCTATAATCCTAGCACTCTGGGAGGCTAAGATGGGTAAATTGTTTGAGCTCAGGAGTTCAAGACCAGCCTGATCAAGAGTGAGAACCTGTCTCTATTAAAAATAGAAAAAAATTAGCTGGGGTTTGTGGTGGATGCTTATAGTTTCTGCTACTTGGGAGACTAAGGCCAGAGAATCACTTGGGCCCAAGATTTTGAACTATGACTATGCTGTGGCACCCAACCCCAAGGTGACAGAGTGAGACTCTGTCTCAAATAAAATAAAATGAAATAAAATAAAATAAAGGATAATTGAGTTCAAACTGTGTCTTTGTAAATGAAACAAGTTAATCTGTCCCATATAGTGTAAGCCCTTCCTGAGATTTAAAGAAATCAAGGTAGCAAATTTAAACCTCAAGCACAGAGACAGGATTTAAGCTTAAGCTTTTATAAAGAGTTTGGGTTTGTTAGGGGAAGATTAGAAATGGATGCCAAGGGCGGTGCCTGTAGCTCAGTGAGTAGGGCACCGGCCCCATATACCAAGGGTGGCGGGTTCAAACCTGGGCCCAGCCAAACTGCAACAAAAAATAGCCAGGCATTGTGGTGGGCGCCTGTAGTCCCAGCTACTCAGGAGGCTGAGGCAAGAGACTCGCCTAAGCCCAAGAGCTGGAGGTTGCTGTGAGCTGTGATGCCACAGCCCTCGAGTGAGACTCTGTCTCTACAAAAAAAAAAGAAAGAAATGGATGCCAAGGTAATACAAAATCATAGGAATCATTTAATAAGGAGACCAATTTTATTTAGACAGATAGCTTCCAATTTAGTCTTGATTTTTCAACTGGACTGTTGAACTCAGGACAGATCCCATTAATGAACAGGGCCAGCAAAACATGGCCAGCTTCTAGAGCCCAACACCACACATGTAAGAGCTCACAGGTGCAGCCTGTCTCTTTCTCTTTTGTAGAACAGTGCAACTCAAACATAACAGAGCCTTCCTGGGCAGCTCATATCTGGAGTATAATGCAGGATAATGATACACTAAAAACATAACACAGAAAAAAACATAAACACAGCCAAACTGCAACAAAAAATAGTCAGGCATTGTGGCGGGTGCCTGTAGTCCCAGCTACTCAGGAGGCTGAGGCAAGAGAATCGCCTAAGCCCAAGAGCTGGAGGTTGCTGTGAGCTGTGATGCCACAGCCCTCGAGTGAGACTCTGTCTCTACAAAAAAAAAAAAAAAAAGAAAGAAAGAAAAGAAACAGATTTTAAAGGGTTTAAAATATCATAACAGGGGTGGCACCTGTGGCTCAAAAGAGTAGGGCACTGGACCCCTATACCGGAGGTGGTGGGTTCAAAACCAGCCCTGGCCAAAAGAAAGAGCAAGGCTCTCTCGCAAAAATAAAATAAAATAAAAAATATTATAATAGATGTATTTAATTGCAATCAGGACACATTTTCAACTGAGGGACTCTTGTAATTGTTAACTCAATTTCTTTCTTTCTTTGACATATAACATAGTAATGCGTCTTCTCATCGATCCTATCTTACAGTCAGTAGTATATGAGACTAGATGAAATATGGCAGATTCATACTAAGGTTTTCCTGGAGGTGCAGAAGGAAAAGTTACCACCTACCACAACTTTGAAAAATCTCTCTCCAACATACTACTCTGCCCCCAAATGCTCTTTCCCTCTTTGTGGGCATGATACTCTCCTCTCCTCTTGCAGCCTGCTAGCCCTTGCCAGGCTCCTTCCATCCCCTAAACTCCACCTTCACGTTCCCCTTACTCTGGTCTTTCACCCCTTAATCTACCTCCCCCAGACCCTAAGGGTCTCCACATCTTCATTCAATTTAGCTCTCGCTCTGCTTCTTCACTTCCTGTTTTCAGAACCACCCCCCACCCCCAAGTAAATAAGCGATCCTCCAAGAAATGTACCTGTTCAAAGGCAAAGAGCAGGGAGACAGTTATACATACCTCAGGTTTAATTTTTTGTGTGTGGTTTCATAATAACTACCTCATAAGGCTTTTGTGAGGAGTAAAAGAGATAGAAATGTAAAACTTGTCAAGTTGCTGGTATGTGTTAAAAATTCAATAAATGTCAGCTGTCATTATTTGCTATTGCTCTATAAATGATTGTACAACCAACATTGTAACAATACAGGGAAGAGAAAAAAAGAGAGGAAAGAGAATCACTCAGTCTCAATCATATATATATATATATATGTTTTTTGTTTTTTGTTTTTTTGAGACAAAGTCACCTTCAGTAGAGGAGTGTTGGGGCATCACAGCTCACAGCAACCCCAAACTTTTGGGCTTAAGTGATTCTCTTGCCTCAGCCTCCCAAGTAGGTAGGACTATAGGCGCCTGCCACAATGCCTGGCTATTTTTTGTTGCAGTTGTCATTGTTGTTTGGCTGGCCTGGGCTGGGTTCGAACCCTGGGTGTATGTGGCCGGCGCCCTACCCACTGAGCTACAGGCACTACCAATACCATATATTTTTCTAGTGGTAATCATACATTTGCCATGGTGAAATTTGTGTTTTGTGCTTTCCCAGTGACAGAGCATTCTTATGAATCATAGTCTGTTAAGTGGAGATTTCAAAAGGTGGAAAGAAAGTCATGGTGTATTTTTAATGCATTTTAACATGCAGCATTTTGTGGTATTTTTAGATCACCACAGAGAAGAACTTACTGTCATCTTCTTCCTGTATCTAGCTTGAATCTCTTTTTTTCCTGAAGAAGGCCATTCTGCTTTTTGAAATACACAAGAACATCAACTATTCTGGTAAAGTATCCAAAGAGGATACAAACTAGGGTAATAATTTTTAAAATGCTTTCCAATTTCTAGCCATGGAAGAGAAAGAATTTAAGCCTTGCAGAGTTCAAATCACAATGGATGGTCTCTGGCTTTATTTCACATCACAAGATTGGGAATTAAGAGACTGCCCAAAGACTGAGACTGGGAAACAGACATGCTATGTACTGAATTTTGTCTCCCCACCCCCATTCATATGTTGAATCCTTAATCCCCCAATCCAGTGGCATTTGGAGATTGTATCTTTTGGGGGGGTGGTAATTAGGATTGGATGAGGTCATGGAGGTTGGTGCCCTGATAATGAAAGTAGTGTCTTTATAAGGAGAGAAGCCAGAGAGCTTGCTCTCCCCTCAAAGAAGAGGTTATACAAACACACAGCACGCTGGTGGCTGCCAAGAGAAGAGGTTTCCGGAAAGAAATCTATCTTTCTGGCACCTTGATCTTGGACTTTCAGCCTCCAGAACTATGTATGAGAAATCAATTTCTAGCTGGGTGCAGAGGCTCACATCTGTAAGCCTAGCACTCTGGGAGGGTCAGGTGGGAGGATACTTTTTTTTTTTTTTTTTCGGTGATAGGACAGAGTTTATTGACAGAAGGATTGATCAAAAGAAGGGGAACATAGCCAGGCATTGTGGCGGGCGCCTGTAGTCCCAGCTACGCCGGAGACTGAGGCAAGAGAATCGCCTAAGCCCAGGAGTTGGAGGTTGCTGTGAGCTGTGTGACGCCACGGCACTCTACTGAGGGCGATAAAGTGAGACTCTGTCTCTACAAAAAAAAAAAAAGAAGGGGAACAGAACCTCTGGCAGCAGAGGGGGGAACCCAAATGGGAGGCCCTCCAAGAGAATCCCTTAAGCACAGGAGTTTGAGACCAGCCTGAGCAAAAGTGAGACCTATCGCTAGTCAAAATAGCAAAATTAGCCAGGTACTGTGTTGAGCACCTGTAGCCCAGCTACTCAGGAGGCTGAGGCAGGAGGATAACTTGAGTCCAGGAGTTTGAGGTTGCCATGAGCTAGGTTGATGCCAGGGCACCCTAACCTGGGCAATAAAGAAAAAAAAAAAAAAGAAGAAGGAAAGACGGAAGGAAGGAAATTTCTATTGCTTAAGCCACTTGGTCTATAATATTTCCTTATAGCATTCCAAGCTGATTAATACAATCTGGTGACCTCCCAACATTCGAAGCCAGCAAACAGATAAACATAGACCTTCTTAAATTTTTTTCTGAGATAGAGGTTTGTTGCCTAGGCTAGAGTGCCCTGGCATTAGCTCAGCTCACAGCAACCTCAAACCTCAAATTCCTTGGCTCAAGTGATTCTCCTGCCTCCGTCTCCTGAGTAGCTGGGACTACAGGTGCCCACCACAATGCCGAAACAATTTTTCCTATTTTGTTTAGTAGAGATGAGGGTCTCATTCTTGCTCAGGCTGCCTTGGTCTCCCAGAGTGCTAGGATTATAGGTGTGAGCCACTGTGCATGGCCAACATAGGGCTTTCTTAGGCCAGCCTCCCCATTGCAAAGCGTGGTCACCTAAAAGTAGTGTGAACATTGAGACAACGTAAGAAAGGAAAGATGTATGCATAACATGGTAAATGGAGGCTTGATGAAACTCAAAACTAGGAAGTTTATTTTAAAAAATTGCAACACGCAGCCTGTTTCTGGATTTCTTTGCTGGCTGAAATGTGGAGATTATGAGCTGACACCCACTGCAGGGACATTTTGCTGGCTTAGCCAGTTTCTTTCTTTTTTATTTTTTTTAAGAGACAGAGTCTTACTTTGTCACCCTTGGTAGAGTGCTATGGCCTCACAGCTCACAGCAACCTCCAGCTCCTGGGCTTAGGCAATTCTCTTGCCTCAGCCTTCTGAGTAGCTGGGTCCACGGGTGCAAGCCACAACACCCGGCTATTTTTTGTTGCAGTTTGGGCAGGGTTGGGTTTGAACCCACCACCTTGGGGATACGGGGCTGGCGCCCTACTCACTGAGCCACAGGCCTGCCCTGGCTTAGCCAGTTTCATGTAGCTGCTTTGGTATTAACTGCTTGCAGTTGCTGCTGAGAGTACGTCTTGAGAGGCCCTGTCATTTTATGACACAACTGAGAGCCACAGACTATACACTGTATGACTGAAGTAGTGTACAAATTACCTGTGACAAAAGCTTTGCTTTGCTTTTGGGAAAACAGGTCAATATGAGGAAATTATGATTATTATTAGAGGCAGAGTCTTACTTTGTCGCCTTTGGTAGAGTACTGTGGTGTCATTGCTCATAGCAACCTAAAACTCTTGAGCTGACGTGATCCTCTTGCCTCAGCCTCCTGAGTAGCTGGGACTATGGTGCCTGCCACAATGCCTGGCTATTTTTCTTTTAGAGGCGAGGTCTTGCTCTGGCCCAGGCTGGTCTTGAGTCCCTGAGCTCAAGTGATTCACCCACCTCAGCCTCCCAGAGTGCTGGGATTACAGGTATGAGTCATTGCTCCTGACTGTGGCGTCACAGCTCACAGCAACCTCCAGCTCTTGGGATTAGGTGATTCTCTGGTCTCAGCCTCCCGAGTAGCTTGGACTACAGGCGTCCCTCACAACACCCAGCTATGTTTTGTTGCAGTTTGGCCAATACAGAGTTTGAACCTGCCACCCTCAGTATATGGGGCTGGTGCCCTACTCACTGAGCCACAGGTGCCACCCTACAAGGAAATTCTTAATCAAGAAATAAATGTGGTGGCTCAGAGCCTGTGGCTCAAGTGGCTAAGGCGCCAGCCACGTACACCTGAGCTGGCAGGTTTGAATCCAGCCCGGGCCTGCCAAACAACAATGATGGCTGCAACCAAAAAATGGCCAGGCATTGTGGCGGGCGCCTGTAGTCCCAGCTACTTGGGAGGCAGAGGCAGGAGACTCGCTTGAGCCCAGGAGTTGGAGGTTGCTGTGAGCTGTCATGCCACGGCACTCTCTCCAGGGTGACTGCTTGAGGCTCTGTCTCAAAAAAAAAAAAAAAAAAAATTCCCTTGTCTCCTCCTCCATTTTGCTCTATATTTGTACTGTTCTGTCCCATGTGTGTTGGGAGAAGAACGTTTTACTTTTAAAAACAAGCAAAAGTGACTCGGTGCCTGTGGCTCAAGCGGCTAAGGCACAAGCCGCATACACCTGAGCTAGTTAGTGGGTTCAAATACAGCTCGGGGCCCAGCAAACAACAATGATAGCTGCAACCAAAAAATAGCCAGGCAGGGGAGCGCCTGTGGCTCAGTGAGTAGGGAGCCGGCCCCATATACTGAAGGTGGCAGGTTCATACCAGCCCCAGCCAAACTGCAACAAAAAAACAGCTGGGCGTTGTGGTGGGCGCCTGTAGTCCCAGTTACTCGGGAGGCTGAGACAAGAGAATCGCCTAAGCCCAGGAGTTAGAGGTTGCTGTGAGCTGTGTGACGCCACAGCACTCTACCGAGGGCAATAAAGTGAAACTCTGTCTCTACCAAAAAAAAAAAAAAAATAGCCCGGCATTGTGGTGGGCGCCTGGAGTGTGGCAGGTGCCTTTAGTCTCAGCTACTTGGGAGGCGGAGGCAGGAGAATTGCTTGAGCCCAGGAGTTAGAGGTTGCTGTGAGCTATGATACCACAGCACTTTACCCAGAGCGACAGCTTGAGGCTCTGTCTCAAAAAAAAAAAACAAAAAACCAAGTAAAAATGTCTCAGCACCTATAGCTCAGCAGCTAGGACACCAGCCACATACACAGCCACATTCCCCCCAGCCCCCAACCTGGTGGGTTTGTATCCAGCCCAGGCCTGCCAAACAACAATGATAACTACAACTGAAAAATAACTGGGCGTTGTGATGGGCACCTATAGTCCCAGCTGCTTGGGTGGCTGAGGCAAGGGAATTGCTTAAGCCCAAGAGTTTGAGGTCGCTGTGAGCTGTAATGCCACAGCACTCTACCCAGGGCAACATAGTGAGACTCTGTGTCAAAAAAAAAAAAAAAAAAAACAAGCAAAAGTACACTTTGGGAGGTCAAGGCAGGTGGATTGCCTGAGCTCACAGGTTCAAGACTAGTCTGAGCCAGAGCAAGGCTTTGTGGCAGGCACCTATAATCCCAGCTACTCAAGAGGCTGAGGCAAGAGTTTGAGGTTGCTGTGAGCTGTGATACCTCAGGACTCTACTGAGGGCAACAAAGTGAGACTCTGTCTAAATAAATAAATAAGTAAACTAGCTGCTGCCATTCTAGAGAAGTATCTTATTTTGTATGACGGGAAGGCCTCTTAATTTAGGAAAAGACCTTGCCGACCTCTTGGATTGTTGAAGGTGAGCAGGGAAGAATGGGACAGGGCCACACAGAGTATTTGGATATGGAGCCTTCAGTAGATAATTTTGAATCGCCCTGCCTAGTAAGATGGAAGAATTTTGAATTCCTAGAGATGGCCCTGGAGAGAGGGGCTGGTGCTGTGGGAGAGAAGGGAGAGACTGACTTAATGTCCAGGTAGCCCACCATCAGGGCTGAGAAGGGAGAGCCAACAAAACACTGGAAAAGGCAGGCGTGCTGTGGGCCCTGATAGCAAGGGGGAAAGGATGGCCGTGCAGGGCCGCAAGGCAACCTCCCTCCAAACCTTAGTAAAGACCTGCAGATGCCTCTGGGAAGTCAAGAGGGAGCGGAATCCCACAGTAGGACCAAGGTAAGGTATAGGGGTTCTGTGGGAAGGAGGCCGGGTGCAGTGGCTCTCACCTGTAATCCTGGCATTCTGGGAAGCTGGGGTGGGAGGTTTGCGGAGGTCTGGAGTTCAAGACCAACCTAAGCAAGAGTGAGACCTCGTATCTCCCAAAAATGTTAACAGAAAAAATTAGCTAGGTGTGTTGGTGCACCCCTGTAGTCCCAGCTATTCAGGAGGCTGAGGAAGGAGGATTGCTTGAGCCCAGGAGTTTGAGGTTGCTGTGAGTTAGTCTGATGCCACAGCACTCTAGTCTAGGCAATAGGGCAAAGCTCTGTTTCAAAAAAGGAAAAAAAGAAACTGGAAGGAGAAGTGGCCACTGCCAAACCCCCAGAAATGTTCATCTTGAGCTATGTAGATGCAAAGGTTAATAGAAAGAACAACTTGCTGTGAGTAAGGACTTCCCAGCCCTTATCTGAGTCACCCGTAGTAAGGGTGCCTTGTACTCTTGGGAGTTGGAAGAGATCAAGACCCATCCAGGCAGAGGGTAGGGATGGGGCGTCCAGAAGAGGGAGAAGGAGGACACACCCCTACCCTTACTTGCCTACCCTCTGGGGAAAAGTCAAGCCCCAATTCTGAAAATGGGGTCAAAGTTTGAGTGGTAATAGATTTTGATGCTCTCGTGGTCTAACTTGTGAGGTGTTTGAGGTATCTGAGCGAGACAGATGAGCTGGCTTTCATACTTCTTAAATTCCTTATGTTCATCCCCTTTCTTTTATAGTTAGCAATGCCATTTTGTTTCTTTTGTTGGTTTTTTTTTTTTTTTTTTGAGACAGAGTCTCACTATGTCACCCTGAGTAGAGTGTGTGGTGTCACAGACTTAAGCAATTCCTTTGCTTCAGCCTCCCAAGTAGCTGGGACTACAGGCACCTACCTCAATGCCTGGCTATTTTTATGTTGCAGTTGTCATTGCTGTTTAGCTGGCCAGGGCCGGGTTCGAACCCACCAGCCTCAGTGTATGTGGCTTGGCGCCATCCCCACTGAGCTACAGGTGCTGCCCAGCAATGCCATTTTGAAAGCTTGCTACAACTGGACTAAGGGTGTCAAATATAATTTTTTTTTTTGAGACAGAGCCTGGCTGTTCCCCTCGGTAGAGTGCCATAGCATCACAGCTCACAGCAACCTCCAACTCCTGGGCTCAAGCAATTTTCCTGCCTCTGTTTCCCAAGTAGCTGGGACTACAGACACCTACCACAACACCCAGATATTTTTTGGTTACAGCTGTCATGGTTGTTTGGCGGGCGGGGCTGGAATCAAACCTGCCTCCTCAGGTGTATGTGGCTGGCGCCTTAGCCCGTTGAGTCACAGGCGCTGAGCCAATCAAATGTAATTTTTAAAACATTAAGAACATAAGTGAGCCCTTGTCCCAGATTTATTTATTTATTTATTTAAGATAGTGTCTCACTCTGTTGCCCTGAGTAGAGGGCCATGGCTTCACAGCTCACAGCAACCTCCAACTCCTGAGCTGTAGTGATTTTCCTGCCTCAGCCTCCAGAGTAGCTGGGACTACAGGCCCCCACTACAACGCCTGGCTAGTTTTTCTATTTTTGGTAGAGATGGGGTCTTGCTCTTGCTCAGGCTGGTCTTAAACTCCTAAGCTCATGAGATCCACTGCCTTGGCCTCCCAGAGTTCTAGGATTACAGGGGTGAGCCACTGCATCTGGCCTTGTCCAAAATTTTTTTAGCTCCCTAATGAAGGGAGGATGTCACCCAGCAGGATGACAACATAAGTTCAAAGGAGAACAGGCTGAAGTATACATAGTGAGAAGAAAAATGCTGAAAGACAATAGCCGAGTTAGATATAAACTGGGTTAGTGTCCTCACAGAGCAATCAAACTGCAAACTTTGGGGTTATCTTTTCTACCAGATCATTTACAAATCATTTACATCTCCAGAAAAAAAAAAAAAAACCATTTACGAACTTATCAATCTTTTACACATTAAATCTAGCTTTACAGAGCCTAGCTGGATTAATTGTAAACAGTAGCTCAAACAAAGTTACATCCCTTAGAAAATCAGATGACTCTTAGGTTGTTACTCAGAGTCATGTGCCTTTGAAAGGCATGCAGTAATCCTGTGCTGAATTCTCAATTTTTGCATAATTTTTCTCAAGAGGAAGGGACTGGACTACTGTCCTCATTTAAGTCAGAGAGCTAAACGGCAGCAGTGAAGTCTCAGAGACGCTGTGCTGGGGTGGAAGTAATTAAGGGGAACAAAGCCTAGAGGTGGCTGAAGGTCAAGGAAGACAAAGAGGACTTCCTTCTCAGCCCTCCCTTCTGGGGATTCTCCTTTTCCTTCTAAAACCAAACCTTTCTGGTATTGATATTATAAAGGTACTGTTGGGCTCAGTGCCTGTAGCACAGTGGTATGGCGCTGAGATTGGCGGGTTCAAACTCGGCCTGGGCCAGCTAAACAAAAATGACAACCGCAACAACAACAAAAAAACACCTGTAGTCCCAGCTACTTGGGAGGCTGAGGTAAGAGAATCGCTTTTGACGTTGCTGTGAGCTGTGACGCCACAGCACTCTACCGAGAGCGACCTAGTGAGACTCTGTCTCAAAAAAATAAAAATAAAATAAAATAAAGGTACTGTTGGTCTCCTATTCACCGATGCCCTTGTACCACCACTGCCACGCTTCAGCTAGCACTGGACTCAAAGCATTATAGGGAATCCAAACACTGCCCTATCCACTAAGGGTGAGAGGGTTAAACACAAAGGCCTCTTTGAGAATAGTTTGGCCATATCTATCAACATTTTTTTATTGTGGCAAATTATACATAACATAAAATTTACCATTTTAACCATGTTTAAGCATCCAGTTCAACAATATTAAGCACATTCACATTGTTTGTAACCATTACCGCCATCCATCTCTAGAACTTTTTCATCTTCCCAAACTGAAATTCCAACAGTAACTCCCCCTACCCCTCCGCGATCAACATTCTTTTTCGTCTCCATGAATTTGACTATTCTAAGTACATTGTGAAGTGGCATTGTGTGGAAGTGGAATTGTGTAATACACAGATTTGTCCTTTTGTATCTGACTTATCTCATCTAGCATAATGCCTTCAAGGTTTATTCATGTTGTGACATGTATCAGAATGTCATTCCTGGCTCAGTGCCTATAGCTCAGCCACTAGGGCGCCGGCCACATGCACAGGGCTGGTGGATTTGAACCCAGCCTTGGCCTGCCAAACAATAGTGACCACTACAACCAAAAAACAGCTCGGCGTTGTGGGGGGTGCCTGTAGTCCCAGCTACTTGGGAGGCTTAACCAAGAGAATCATCTGAGTGCAAGAGTTTGAGGTTGCTGTGAGCTGTGATGCCACAGCACTCTACCGATGGAGACATAATGAGCCTCTGCCTCAAAAAAGAAAAAATATCCTTCCTATTTAAGGCTGAGTAATATTTATTTATATATATGTGCCACGTTTTGCTTATCTAGTCATCCATTGATGTCATCAACATTTTAAATAAACTTGCTCTTTTTTTTTCTGAGATAGCATCTCATTTAGTTGCCCAGGCTGGAGTATCATGGCATCAGCCTAGCTCAGAGCAATCTTAAACTCCTAGGCTCAAGAGATCCTTCTGATTCAGTCTCCCAAGTAGCTGGAACTACAAGTACCTGCCAGAACACCCGGCTAATTTTTGTCTATTTTTAGTACAGATGAGAGCCAGCTCTTGCTCAAGCTGGTATAGAACTCCTGAACTCAAGGGATCCTCCTGCCTCGGCCTCCCAGAGTGCTCAGATTACAGGCACGAGCCACTACGCCTGGCCTGAAAATACTCTTTTGACCCAGCAGTTCTATTTCAAGGACTTAGTTCTACAGATATACTTGCATATGGATATTAAAGGGTGCTTATGGCCAGGCACAGTGGCTCATGCCTGTAATCTCAGCACTTTGGGAAGCTGAGGCAGGAGGATCACTTGAGGCCAGGAGGTCAAGACCTGCCTACGTAATATAGCAAGACCACCTGTTAACAACAACAACAAAAAATTAGCCTAGCATAGTGGTACATACCCGCAGTCCCAGCTACTAGGGAGGCTGAGACAGGAATGTAGCTGGAGCCCAGGAGTTTGAGGCTGGAATGAGTTCTGATGATGCTACTGCACTCCAGCCTGGGTGCCAAAGCAAGACCCTTGTTCTTAAAAAAGGGGGAGCTTATTTGTGAAAGACTCTCTCTCTCTGGTTGCTACCCTGTTTGCTATCCTTTTTCTTGCCAATAGGACCTTGAATTGGTTCACGTATTAGGATGTACCGTGCTCTCAGTGTCCTCCCCAGCCCCAGGGGATGAATCTTGACTGGCATAAGCCAATAACAGTAATTCTATTCCTTTTTGACAGTGATTGGTTGATAGATAGGCATATTCTCGCCAATTACTTTTTGCATCAGGGCTTCTTGGAAATGTTTTCCTCCCCAAGAAATGGAATATGTTAGGAGAAACTTATTTTCTTTCTTTGAAATCAAACGAGGGGATGTCTGGAACTGTGCCAGCCATCTTACTTCTAAACCCAAGGCAAAAACATGTAACATTCTGAGAAACAGAGAACGCACCTGGTCCCTTAGTAACATTATTATGCCACTGAATAAACCCGCCCTGTGACCACCTCACTGTAGCTCTCTTATTCTGTAAGTTAATAAATCCTTATAGTTGTAACTACTTTTAGTTGGATATTGTTATTTTCATTCTAAAGCACTCTAATCGATATACTGATATACTTTTTTTTTTTTTTTTTTTTGAGACAGAGTCTCACTTTGTTGCCCTGGGTAGAGGGCTGTGGCATCACAGCTCACAGCAACCTCCAACTCTTGGACTCATGCAATCCTCTTGCGTCACCTCCCCAGTAGCAGGGACTACAGCGCCCTGCTTGGTTTTGGTTTTGTTTGTTTGTTTTGTTTTTGAGACAGAGTCTCACTATGTCACCCTCAGTAGAGTGCTGTGTCGTCACAGCTCACAGCAACCTCAAACCCTTGGGCTTAAGTGATTCTCTTGCCTCAGCTTTCCAAGTAGCTGGGACTACAGGCGCCCGCCACAATGCCTGGCTATTTTTTGGTTGCAGTTGTCATTGTTGTTTAGCTGGTCTAGGCCAGGTGCAAACCCTCCAAGCCTGGCTATATGTGGCCATTGCCCTACCCACTGTGCTACAAGCGCCACCTGTTTTTTTGATTATTTTATTTTTTTTCTATTTTTAGTAGAAACAAAGTCTTGCAGTCCTGAGCTCAAGGGATACACCCACCTTGGGCTCCCAGAGTGCTAGCATTACAAGTGTGAGCCACTGTGCC
>CAUYRH010000794.1:0-18182 GCA_963574655.1 Perodicticus potto
CGGCCGCCTGTCCTCCCCCCCTCCACGGTCCGCCCCGCCTCCCACCATCCTCGGTCCTCCCCTCCTCCCTCCCCCCGTCCTCCATCCTCCCGTCCCCTGTCCTCCCGTCCCCTGTCCTCCTGTCCTCCACCCATCCCCTGTCCTCCCGTCCTCCATCCACCCGTCCCCTGTCCTCCCGTCCCCTGTCCTCCTGTCCTCCACCCATCCTCTGTCCTCCCATCCTCCGTCCACCCGTCCTCCATCCACCCATCCCCTGTACCCCCGTCCTCCATCCACCCGTCCTCTGTCCTCCCATCCTCCATCCCCCATCCTCCATCCTCCTGTCCTCCATCCTCCCGTCCTCCATCCCCCAGTCCTCCATCCCCCTGTCCTCTATCCTCTCGTTCTCTATCCTCCCATGCTCTATCCATCTGTCCTCCATCCTCCCATACTTCATCCCTCCATCCCCCCATCCTCCATCCCCCATCCTCCATCCTCTCATCCTCCATTCACCCGTCCTCTCTCCTCCTATCCTCCATCCTCCCGTCCTCCATCCCCCGTCCTCTGTCCTTCTGTCCTCTATCCTCCCATCCTCTATCCACCCGTCCTCTCTCCTCCTGTCCTCCAACACCCCACCCTCCATCCTCCCATCCTCCATCCCCCCATACTTCATCCCTCCATCCCCCCATCCTCCATACCCCGTCCTCCATCCTCTCATCCTCCATCCCCCCGGCCTCCAACCACCCATCCTCTCTTCTCCTGTCCTCCATCCTCCCGTCCTCTATCCACCCGTCCTCCTCCACCTCCACCCGACCTCTATCCACCTGTCCTTTCATCGTCTATTGAGCCAGCTGCCTACCACTCATTCCCACTGAGCTGACAACCTTTCCTATGCTCCCTCCCTTGCATTTCTCGGTGATGGCCAATGTCCCAAGGCTCAGCATGAGTTGATTGTGCCTGAGAACTGCGCTTCTTGGTGCAAGGCTCATCTCTGCTAATTTATTTGACTCTTGCCCTACCCAGGGCACATTTTGTGAACTGAGGCAGTTCAGGGACTGTGAGCAGTGAACCCCGGACCTGCAGAGGGAGGGCTGAGGGACAGAAGGGCAGCTGTCAGGAGGATCCTTCTGCCTTTCTCCCGTCTTGCGGCTACTTTGGCCACAGGGCCCTGAGTTCTCTGTCTTTCCTCATTCCACCCCCCAAGCGTGCTAGAGCTCAGGACCCTCCCACACTCAGGGCCAGGTCCCCTGGAGGAGACCCACAGTCTCCAAGGACCCTCGACAGCCCCCTGCTGTGCAGACTCAGGCTCCTCTGTGTCTGTCAGGTGCGTTCCTGGCTGGAGGAGACCCACGTTGTCCAGGGACCCTCTGCGGCCTCCTACTGTGCAGACTCAGGCTCCTCTGTGTCTGTCAGGTGGGTTCCTGGTGGATCCAAGTCCCAACTGGGCCCAGTTGTACACACAGATTCTCTCAGTGTGGCGGGCCAAGCTTCCCCCTCCCATCCTGGCTGTGGTGAGGGTGGCAAGTGTGCCTTTCAGGACAAATTTCCTGGCCATTCTTGAGTATCAGAGCAGAGCCTGCGTCTCACCCGTCTCACAGCTTTCTGCCTCCACCGAGAGAATGGTAGGGCCTAGTGGGGAGGGGCGTGCAGGAAACAGGCAGGTTGCTCCGGGCAACTGGATGGAGCCACACACCCTGGACTAGGGCCAGACCAAGGGAGCGTGGGGGACCTGAGTCAAAGCCCATCACACCCAATGCTTAGGTCTCAGGCATCTGTCTCCATGTTCTGAGCTATCACATCTGGTGCTGATGATACCCAGGAAGTCGTTTCTGTACACAAGTCTGAAATTGGGTCCTACAGGTGTGGTGGTGCTGAGAGTGCCCTGGAGCCCAAGGGGGGCAAGGCCGAGTGAGAGGCCGTGTGGCCACATCTAGTGGAAAAACCTGGGCTCTTTCCCAGGTGACTATGACACCTGCATCCACTTGGCCTCGGGGGCCAGAGCTGAGCTCAGCCAACCTGACAGCAGAAGAGTGATGGGTTGGGGATAGGTGGCCCTTTGACCACAGAAGATGAGGCTCCCTGGGCTTGGGGAAGGGTGGGGCACAGGTCTCTCTACACCTATGACTGTTCCCTTGGATATGGGGGTGGACAGGGTGCCCTGAGCCCAGGTCCTAAAGCTCTGACTGCAGTGGCCTAGATCTGGTCATCTCGTCTCCAACCTTCACACCTGCCAGGAGGCAGCTGCGCCCCACTATCAGCTTCCCAGACACCCCCACCTTTGTTCCTTTCTTTTCTCTGAGCTGCGGCCACATGGCAGGCAGTGAAGCATGCCCTGCCTCTGCCTTTGAGAAAAGAGCCTCCCTGGGCTGGACGCCTGCCCCTCAAGCCTGCATGGACACCTCACCTGTTGAATAGTCTCCAGCAAGCAGCATCACCTCACAAGCCTCTGAGTAAGAGGAAAAGGGGCTGTTGCAACTTTATGAGACAGAAATGCCAGTGCTGGGCTGGTGCACAAGCCAGGACTGCATTGGTGCCTTGGACACCAGGCCACCAGGTGCAGCTCCTCCCCTTGCAACACCCAGGGCACGGCAGAGGGGGCTGTGGCCCATCTCAGCACACTGACCACCCAGAACCTCCAACTGGGAGGGGCAAGAGCCCTGTGGTGTCACCCTGACGTTGGCCCTGGAGGGATCACTGAACTTCATAGATACGGAAGAACCTCACTGAGCCTGTGAGTCCAAAATCTGCTGGGCAGCTTTTGTAGAATGAAAAGTGGCCACAGTCTGTCTCAGGTAGCTCTGCCTTCTTCCTCTTCTTCCTCTCAGGCTCTGATTTAACTCAAGGATTTAAGACATAGTCACATGCCAGCCACTACCTAGATCAGTGATCTTCAACTATTGTGCCATGAAAGGATCTTAGTTGTTCCAAAAAAATTTGAAAACATCATTAATTAAATATTTTAGAAAGAAGTTCAAAGCACAGTATTTCTTTTTTCTTTTTTAAAATCAACATAATTTAAGCGTGCTGTGAAATCAAAACGTTTGAAAAGCACTGATTTAGATGGTAGCCCGGCTTGGCCCTCCATAGCTCAGTGGTTATGGTGCCAGCCATACACACCCAGGCTGGCAGGATTGAACTCGGCCCAGGCCAGCTAAAACAATGACATAGCCGAGCGTTGTAGCAGGTACCTGTAGTCCCAGCTACTTGGGAGGCTGGGGCAAGAGAATCGCTTAAGCCCAAGAGTTGGAGGTTGCTGTGAGCTATGATGCCACCGCACTCTAACCCAGGGTGACAGCTTGATGCTCTGTCTCAAAAAAAAAAAAAAAAAGAAAGAAAGAAAGAAAAAATTTTTATGGTTGGGGGTCACCCCAACACGAAGAACTGTATTAAATGGTCACGGCATTAGAAAGGTTGAGAACCACTGCTCTATAGTATTTACCTCCCATATCTGCAGACTTACTAACAATGGCTACTGATTGTTAAGAGTCCAGAAAGGGAGATTAAATACATGTTCACAGCAGCCTCAAATAATAAGGGGCCCTTATGAGGCATTTAATAAACAGAAAACTGTGCCTTCAGTTATTATTGGAACTTGCTGCTTTTAAGTAGTAAATATACAATGCAAACAAGGTGAAAATTACCAAGAAATGGCTCCTTACAAATGTTCTCATGTTCAGGATCTTTTGAATCTTGGTATAAAACATATTCATTTCATATCTGCTTCTTTCTCCCAACTTAATATTAGTAATATGACCCTCAAACAATCTGTAATCTACTGGGCAGGCACTAGGGATGGTAAGGCTGGAAAAGTCTTTAAAATTATTTAATCAAATTCAACCATTTCATTTTTCTGAAAGAAAAAATGGGCTTAAAGAGGAGTTGCCTAACCATCATAAATCTAGTAAAAGCTTGTCAGAAAGGGACTCAAACAAATGCTGTTAGACTACCATGCCAGTTTTTTTTTTTTTTCTGAGACAGAGTCTCCTTATGTCATCCTCAGTAGAGTGCTGTAGCATCACAGCTCACAGCAACCTCAAACTCTTGGGCTTAAGCGATTCTCTTGCCTCAGCCTTCGAAGTAGCTGGGAATAAGGCATCCACCACAATGCCTGGCTATTTTTTGTTATAGTTATCACTGTTGTTTAGCTGACCCAGGCTGGGTTTAAACCCGCCAGCCCTGGTGTATGTGGCTGGTGCCGTAACCAGTGCAGCCTCAGACAAGTTGAGACTTGCTCAAGACCACACAGTTATTCAGCAGAAGGGCTTGATCTGGTACCCCAGCTCAGATCCAGTGCATTTCCCACAACGTACACCTTAAACTTATTATAATAAGTTTATTTCTACAAACTAGTCCTTTTCAGGCCCCAAACATTGAGAAATCCCCAGTGCTCAACTGAGGGTTGAAACCTTAATGCCTAGCTTGAACCAACATGTACAGACCTTATCCTTTCATTTAAAAAAAATCTTTGAATCTTCTCATGTTCCATCAGACAATGAGAACCAGGAACAAAATCCAGTCAATTCAGTACAGTATAAAACAAGAAATATGGTAACCCTGGGCCCCCTGGGAATTGGCAGGTCAGGTGTATAAATCCCACTTGTTCCAGGACAAAGCAGGAAGCAGGGCAGGGCAGCAGCTGGTGGGGAACAGCCCAGAGAAAAGTATAACATTTTAAGGAAATGACTACCAACAAAACCAACAGTAGAGATTAATGTTTCTCTAGATACTCTCCCTTGTCTCCTAAAGGGTTTTCTTCTTTACTAGCTTACCAAATATTACCAAACGGCTTGGCACCTGTAGCTCAGTGGTTAGGGCACTGGCCACATACACTGGGGCTGGTGAGTTCAAACCAGGCCCAGGCCTGCTAAACAACAACTACAACAACAACAACAAAAAGAGCTGGGTGTTGTGGCAGGTGCCTGTAGTCCCAGCTACTTGGGAGGCTGAGGCAAAAGAATCGCTTAAGCCGAAGAGTTTGAGGTTGCTGTGAGCCGTGATGAGGGCAACATAGTAAGACTCTGTCTCAAAAAAAAAAAAAACCAAATATTATAAAAGGGAGTGTCTCAGAAAGAAAGATTAGATGATTTCTTTTTTTTTTGAGACAGAGTCTCAAACTGTTGCCCTGGGTAGAGTACCATGGTGTTACAGCTCACAGCAACCTCAAACTCTTGGGCTTAAGCCATTCTCTTGCCTCAAGCCTCCCAATTGGCTGGGACTAAGGTACCTGCCACAATGCCCAGCTATTTTTTTTTGTTGCAGTTGTCATTGTTGTTTGGCACGCCTGGACCAGGTTTGAACCTGCCAGCCTTGGTGTATGTGGCTAGCGCCCTACCCACTGAGCTATGGGTGCCACCCAGATTAGATGATTTTTAAAGGAGCTTCATTTTTTTTTTTTTTTACTTTTAAACTAGCAGCGAGTTATCTGAAAAGGAGCTTCTTGAACTCTCCTGAATCCTAAGATTCTTCTTTCATAAAAGAATGATTCTTTCAAATGATTTCTTCCAGCTCCAACAACCTGTGACACCAAACCAGGGCCTCTTATTTTTCGTGTTAGGGCACAGACACAGGCATCTCAGAAAGTATCGTTCTTGCTGTTGTTCTTTTCTTCCCTTCTTTAGTTTATTAGGAAAAATTTGTGAGAGTTGAACCTAAGAACTAGTGTTGACTTGGTTTTGAAACGTGGCTCTGTTATTGTTTGCCTCTGTGTCCTTGAGAAAATTACTTAACCTGAGCTTGTCTCCTAATCTTTAAAAAGAGGTTAATACTACCTACCACACAGGTTTACCAAGAAGATTCAAAGAAATAATGTAATAGATGTGGAAATACCTCCTGCAGTACCTGGCACTTAATTGGACCAATTTGTAACTTCTCTTCTTTCCTTCATGTCTATATAGGTCAGTGAAAAGGTTGAGTTGAATACAATAACTTCTAAAATGTGAAGGGAATGTTCTCAAACCAAATTCAGCAAACTTTCTAGGTGCCCATGTGCAAGAGACAGACGAGGCCAGGAACTACTAGGGCCCCTGGTAAGTACTCATTAGACACAGGGGACAAGGATATGTACAGAAATAATATCTCAGAGAGAGACAAACCAGGTGCTGGGGGCAGGGCAGGCTTAGTACATTAGATAAGATAAGATAAGATACACTGTAGAGAAACAACTGAGACAGATGGCTCCTGGTGCTTCCAACAAGGCTCTCACTTCCAACAAATTTACTTAACTGTGAATGAGTAGGCGTTTTGTTATCTTAAGAAAGCCTGTCAAAAAATCTCTTTATCAGAGAACTGGTTAACCAATTCATTTTTTTTTTTTTTTTTTTTGAGACAAGTCTCATTATGCTGCCCTTAATAGAGTGCTATGGCATCACAGCAACCTCAAATTCTTGGGCTTAAGCGATTCTCTTGCCTCAGCCTCCCGAGTAGCTGGGACTACAGGCACCCACCACAATGCCTAGCTATTTTTTGGTTGCAGTTGTCACTGTTGTTTAACAGGCCCAGACTGGGCTCGAATCCGCCAGCCTCAGTGTATATGGCTGGCGCCCTGCTCACTGAGCTATGGGCACCAAGCCAATTCACATATTCTTATAAAGTAGTTCTCTACACATTGTCAATGATGGGGGGAAAATATCTTAGAGTCCTTACTATGTATAGGCAGTGTCTTAAGAATTAATTGAACACAAAGATCTCATGAAATAAGGATTAGTATGAAAGGGAGGCAGGTAGATTGCTTGAGCTCATGAGTTTGAGACTAGTTTAAGCAAGAATGAGACCCTGTCTTTAGTAAAAATAGAAAAATTAGCTGGGCGTGGTGGTGTACACTTGTAGTCTCAGCTACTCAGGAGGCTGAGGCAAGAGGATCGCTTGAGCCCTGGAGTTTGAGGTTACTGGGAGCTATGATGCCACGGTACTCTATCTTGGGGCAACAAAAGTGAGACTCTGCCTCAAAAACAAAAACAAACAAACAAAACCCCTAAAAAAAACTAATATGAAAGGACTATTACTGTTTTTATTTTACTGAAGAAGAAACTGAAATACTCACCTAATAAGTGTTAGGGCTGGAAATAGACCATAGGTCTTGCTAGTGTCCAAAGCCTCTTTAACTACTTTCTTTCCCGGACAAATTACAGGCAGCATGACTTGACAAAACAGAATCCCATAGTGAACGAGCAAGAATGTTTCTTTTCTTTTCTTTCTTTCTTTTTTTTTTTTTTATAAGAGAGAGGGTCTTGGCTCGGCACCTGTGGCTCAACGGGCTAAGGCATCAGCCACGTACACCTGAGCTGGCGGGTTCAAATTCAGCCCGGGCCCGCCAAACAACAATGACGGTTGCAACCCAAAAATGGCCAGGTGTTGTGACGGGTGCCTGTAGTCCCAGCTACTTGGGAGGCAGAGGCAGGAGACTCGCTTGAGCCCAGGAATTGGAGGTTGCAGTGAGCTGTGATGCCACAGTACTCTATCCAGGGTGACAGCTTGAGGCTCTGTCTCAAAAAAAAAAAAAAAAAAAAAAGAGAGAGGGTCTTGCTCTGCTGCCCAATCCTAAGTACAGTAGCACAATCACAGTACACTGGAACCTTGAAGTGATTTAAGGAGTTCATGTCCTAGTGACTATCTGACATAAATTAATAGATAAAAAATCTAATTCTTGCTACTGTGTAAAGAAAGGTCAAGGATGAGAAAGAAAATAGACTTGCAACAGACTGCTATAGTTTTAGGTCCCCTCACCAAATGTCAAAGTGATACACGCTGGTGACCCCTGCTGACCCCTAATCTGCCCCAAATGATACCCCCCTCAAATTCACAGTGACCAGAAGCCAGTCCTGAGCTGGGAATCAGGCCAGCCTCCAGAAGAGACACAAAAGCCATCATGAATGGGGAAAGCTGGCTGGGCATGGTGGCTCATACCTGTAAATCCTAGCACCGTGAGAGGCTGAGGCAGGTGGATCTCCTGAGCTGAGGAGTTCTAGACCAGCCTGGGCAAGACGGAGACCCTGTCTCTACTAAAAACTAGCTGGGCATTGTGGCAGGTGCCTACAGTCCCAGCTATTCAAGAGGCTGAGGCAAGGGGACCACTTGAGCCCAAGAGTTTGAGTTTGTTGTGAGCTATGATGCCATGGTACTCTAGCCAGGGCACAGAATGAGACTATCTCAAAAAAAATAAAAAAAAAATAATAATAATAAATAAAAAAGAAAGAAAGAATAAGTGTGGAAAGCCTCATACGGCCTCTTGAACATGATGGGTTTTTATTATTCAGCTTTGAAACCCTGCAGTCCTTTCAGACCCTACTCTGCTCCCACCATCCCATATCTAGGGCTATCTAAGTCACCCTGGCCTGCCCATGTACTACTGGTTGGTGCCTTCTCCATGCTTACCACTAACACCTCATCACAGGGCCTACTGCACCTACCTCCACACTGGTGCCCTGGGCAGGCTGGAAAATTCCAAAATCCCCAGCCTGGCATTAAACCTTCCAGTCTGGCTTCACCCACCCTCTCAGCCTTAGCTTCCTTTTCCTATGACTTCCCCATCTCCTCATCCTTGCCCCTCTAACACACTTATCAATTCACTACCCCTTATGAATACTCTGAAACTTTCCTACCTTTTCATCCTATTCCCAGAGTTTCTTCCCTACTAAGGTATTATCTCCTCATCCTTGCCCCTCTAACACACTTATCAATTCACTACCCCTTATGAATACTCTGAAACTTTCCTACCTTTTCATCCTATTCCCAGAGTTTCTTCCCTACTAAGGTATTATCACCTTCCAACTTTTTTAAAGACATCTGAGCTTAAGCAATCCTCCTGCCTCAACTTCTTGAGTAGCTAGGATTACAGGCACATACCTCTATGCCCAGCTATTTTTTTTCTTATTTTTTTGTACAGATGGGGGTCTCACTATGTTGCCTAGGCTGGTCTAAAAACCCCTGACCTCAAGGGATACCATTGCTTTGGCCTTTCAAAATACTGGGACTATAGGACTATAGGTGTAAGCCACTGTGCCTGGCCACCTCCTACTTTTTTGAACCTATTTAACATTTCTCAAAACTTACTTCCTTCAAGGAGTATCACCTGGCTGGGTGTGGTGGCTCACATCTGTAATCCTAGTACTCTGGAAGGCTGAGGTGAAAGAACTGCTTGAGCTCATGAGTAAAAGACCAGCCTAAGTAAGAGCAAGACTCCATCTCTACTAAAAAATAGAAAGATTGGCTTACTTGCACCTGTAGTCCCAGCTACTTGGGGCTATGGCAAAAGGATCACTTGAGCCCAGTAGTCTAAGGTTGTAGTGAGCTATGATGACAACACTATACTATACTCTAGCCATCGTGACAGTGCAAGACTCATGTCTCAAAAAAAAAAAAAAAAAGTTTTCCCTGACCAAATTCAATCGTCACTGTGGATATCATATTTTTTGAACATGCCAAGCACATTCTCGCCTGCCGACTGCTCCTATCCTCTCATCAGCTTTTCTTTCTTTCTTTTTTTGAGATAGAGTTTCACTTTGTTGCCCTCCTTAGAGTGTGCAATGGCATCACAGCTCACAGCAACCTCAAACTTGCGGGCTCAAGCAATCTCCTTGTCTAAGCCTCCCAAGTAGCTGGGACTACCGGTGCCTGCCACAACGCCCAGCTACTTTTTCTATTTTTAGTAGAGATGGGGGTCTTGCTCTTGCTCAGGCTGGTCTTAAACTCCTAAACTCAGCAATCCACCTACCTTGGCCTCCTAGAGTGCTAGGATTACAGGCTTGAACCACCGTGTCTGATCCATCAGCATTTATTTCTGATTATGGTATTTATATACTTACTATCCTTCCTCACCAGCACATGCACTCCATGAGCTGAGAGACTTGTTCTACCGTATTCCCTGCTCTATCTCCAAAGGCTGAAAAGTGCTTGGCACACAGTAGGAGCTCAACATTTGGGATCTGTGGTATGAATGTATGAACAGAAGTCTCCTTTGCCTTTGAAATTTTATAATGTTATCACACATAGGCCTTATAACAGCTAGTCTTGATTTGTGTGTGTTTTCTTTTTTTTCTTTTAAGAGACAGGGTCTTGCTCTATCACCCAGGTTGGAGTGCAGTGGTGTGATCATAGCTCACTGTAACCTCAAACTTCTGGGCTCGAGCAATTCTCCCACCTCAGCCTCCCAATTAGCTAGGACTACAGATACACATTACCACACCCAGCTAACTTCTTTTTTTTTTTGTAGACACTCAGGTCTTAGTATGTTGCCTAGGCTGGTCTCAGACTCCTGGCCTCAGCAATCCTCCAGCCTCTGCCTCCCAAAATGCTGGGATTACAGGTATGAGCCACTGAGCTTAGCCCTGTTTTTTTTTTGAGATAGAGCCTTAAGCTGTCACCCTAGGTAGAGTGCTGTGGCATCACAGCTCACAGCAACCTCCAAATCCCGGCTCAAGCGATTCTCCTGCCTCCACCTCCCAAGTAGCTGGGATTACAGGCACCAGCCATAACCCCCCGGCTATTTTTTGGTTGCAGCCGTTATTGTTGTTTGGTGGGCCTGGGCTGGATTCAAACCCGCCAGCTCAAGTGTATGTGGCTGGCGCCTTAGCCGCTTGAGCCACAGGCGCCGAGCCCTGGTTTTTTTTTTTTTTCTTTTAATCACCCTAACTAGACAGGGAACTTCTCAAAGGCACAAACCATGTATTATTTATTTCCACAAATTTTTTTTTTTTGAGACAGAGTCCCACTAAGTCGCCCTTAGTAGAGTGCCCTGGCGTTACAGCTCACAGCAACCCAAACTCTTAAGCTTAAGCGATTCTCTTGCCTCAGCCTCCCAAGTAGCTGGGACTACAGGTGCCCGCCACAACACCTGGCTATTTTTTTTTCTTTTTTCTTTTTTTTTTTGAGACAGAGCCTCAAGCTGTCACCCTGGATAGAGTGCCGTAGCATCCACAGCTCACAGCAACCTCCAATTCCTGGGCTCAAGCGAGTCTCTTGCCTCCGCCTCCCAAGTAGCTGGGACCACAGGCGCCCGCCACAATGCCTGGCCATTTTTTTGGTTGCAGCCGTCATTGCTGTTTGGCCAGCCTAGGCTGGATTCGAACCTGCCAGCTCAAGGGTACGTGGCTGGTGCCTTAGCCCGTTGAGCCACAGGCGCCGAGCCAACACCTGGCTATTTTTTATTGCAGTTGTCATTCCTGTTTTAGCTGGCCCAGGCCGGGTTTGAACCCGCCAACTTCGGTGTATGTGGCTGGCGCCGTAATCACTGTGCTATGGGCGCCAAGCCATCCACAAATGTTTATTATGGTCTTATATGCGCCAGACTCTGTATGTTTCAAACAGCCTAAAATATTGCAAAGAGCATTAGAGGAGGAATCCTACATTTATCCTAGTTCTACTACTAGTTGAGTGCCCCTAGACAACTCCATTTTCCTCCCTACCCTCAGTTTCTTCACAAAATGAGAAGACTATACATTATTTCGAGTCTCTCCTGGCTCTAACACCTGTTAAAATTTATAAGAGGTAAAACTTGGCTCAGCTCAGTGCTGTAGACATCATAGACACTTAGTAAATATTTGATTTCTTTGTTATTGATTCTCCTGTTACACAAGAAGAATCTAAGGTGTCTTGGAACATAGTTTGGACAGAGTAACAAGTAAAAATTGAAGTCCCACTTCCTTCTCTGACTACATGGGCAGGCTTGTTCTGCTGCTCATAATACAGAAAGGATGAAGCACTAAACTTGAAGATGGGAAATATAAACTCTGACCACCACCACTTATTTGGCTATGGAACCCTAAATCATTTCTGGATTGTAGTCTCTCACACAAAAAAAGCCATAGAAGATTCTCCCAGCTTCTTAAAGGTACCATATGCCTTCCTACAGCACAGTGTCTCACCCATCCCCATCCTAGAGTCCAAAGGTATTTTTTTATTTTAAAATGCACACTGGTTGAAGGTGCAAGCAAACTTTATGGCCATCCTACATATTAATTTTTCATCTTTTTTATTTTTTATTGAGACAGAGTCTCACTTTGTTGCCCTGGGTAGTTTTTCATTGACTGATCAAGACAGCATTTCACCTTGTAGCCCAGGTTGGTCTCAAATTCCTGGCCTCAAGCAATCTTTCCACCTCTGCCTCCCAAATTTGCTGGGATTAAAAGCCTGGGCCACCACACTTCCCTTTACAGTCTTTTTACGCTATTACCTCTCTCTATTGGAATATTCTTTGCCCTTCAGCAGCTTTCACTTACCCTTAGGGGTCAGCATAAACTTGCTTTCTTAGGGTAAGTTTTTCCAACCTATACTTGTTATCCCAGTACACTCTTACAGCACCTATCTCAATTGCTTATCTCAACTATTATAACATTTATCTCAATTATTTATTGTTCATCTCTAAGATTGGAAGCACCACAAAGGCAAAGACTATGGCTGGTTTGTTTACCACTATACTCCTTGGCATTTGGTTAAGTGCAGGGCATAGAAGTATCCAATGAATATTCTTTGAATGAAGAATGCACAACTAAAGGCTTTATGCCTCTAGACTTTTTTTGTTCAGTAGGAGAAAATCTGATTAAAAAAAAAACTACTGTACTCTAAAATCTTTCACAAGTTTCTAAGAATCAAGGTTCATACAGCTGTCAGAAATTATTTTAGGGAGGCCAGTGAGTAGGGTGCCGGCCCCATATACCAAGGGTGGCGGGTTTGAACCCAGCCCCAGCCAAACTGCAACAAAAAAATAGCTGGGCATTGTGGTGGGTGCCTATAGTCCCAGCTACTTGGGAGGCTGGGGCAAGAGAATCGGCTAAGCCCAAGAGCTGGAGGTTGCTGTGAGTTGTGACTCACGGCACTCTAACGAGGGCAACAAAACAAGACGCTGTCTCTTAAAAAAAAAAAATAGAAAAAAGAAATTATTTTAGATGAAGAACTCTGGAAACTAAAAATGTTGTTTAAAAGGAAGGGCCAGGAGGCATTTCTATCCCTGGCTTTCTTTCTCTGGAAACCTATTCTCACCAATGAGGAGAAAATCCCATGCTCCCATGGTGAGGAAGTGACCCACTGGTGGCCTAGTCCTTGTATTCAGGATGGAGGAAGTGACTATCCACAGGCCAAAAGCCAGGAAGCGGGGGCAGATATCCTCACTGCCTCCCACCCACTGTGGCCCCTGCCATCCCCCCCTGCTACATCTAGAAAACTTCTGGACGCTGACCCTAGTGTACCCAGAAACCAGGTCACCCACACAGGTGCCTAGGAAACATATGGGACAGAAGGTTCCTGATGCTGGGTGAACAGACTGGGAGGGCAGGAAGCAGCAGAGTGGTGTGTGAAGTGATGGGGAAGGGACTGCAGCCATTGCTAACAATTCTGAAGTCACCCTTCACCCTTAGACAATTCTTCCTTCCTGGAGGGGTTTGGCCACATCCTTCTGGTCTCACAAAGGTCAAGGGAGGACCCCCTTCCATAGGCGGATTCAGAAATCCACGGAGCCTACTTTTCCTCACCCGTAGCACAGGTCTTTGAACCCTAGGAAGAATGGTCCAAACTCTTCCTACCCCTACTCCTGTTCTCCACATTCCTCTATTTCCTGCAAAGACTTCCAAGATCCAGGAGATCCCAAGCACCAAGATACCCACGAAAAACCTTGGGATTGGTTGTTAAGTAATATCCCCCTCCACAGAGAATCCAAAGCCCCGATACCTCTCCATCTCCTAACTGCCCTGAACGCTAGAGGGGCCTGTACTTCCCGTATTCTATACAGGTTTCACCCTAAGAGAACCACGCGCCCCTAAACTTCCTTGGAAAGGGTGTTAATTTTGGAGCCTGCGGCCGCCAGCTTCCCGCCACCACCACCAAAACCAGTTTCCTGGCAGAGCCAGAATTCCTTCCTCCCGAGGAGCTCAATCCCCACCCCTCGGAGCCCTGGGTCTCCCGGATGCCTCGCCCTCCCAGTTCCCGGAGCCCCGAGACCTGCGCAGCGGTGTGCCCATCCCCCTCGCCGAGACTTCCTTCTGACGAGCGGGGACCCACAAGGATCCAGGCAGCCCGAAATCCCCGAGAGGCCACCACCTCCCCTGAGACGCCACGGGCCCAGGTTTCGGAGATAACGGTGGGACCGGGAAGCGAAGCCCTTCCTTACCCGCCAGCGCGGACATAGCCCCGGGAGCGCGAAGATGGGTAGGGAGAGGCCGGGACAGCAACAGCGCCCCTCAGCTCCAGCAGCCGCCTGGGGCTAGGGAGGACTTCAGCCCTAGGCGCGAACGGGATGCACCGCCTACGGCGCCCGGGGAGGACCAAACCACACCTGGCTCTAGGGTCTGCTGGCCGCCGCCCCGCCCCTTCGCCACAGGCTCCTCCCCCGGGCTCTGGTTCTGCTGCGGCCCTGGCGCCCTCTAGCGCCAGTGGCGTTCTCTATGGGCGCTCAAGCAGGTAAGGGTGATTCTGCGCAGGGCTGAAGTCTTGACACCGCGGGCTCTTCGTGCGAAGTCCAGTCCTCATTTTATTTTATTTTATTATTATGTTTTTGAGACAGTCTCATTATATCGCCCTCGGTAGAGTGCTGTGGCGTCACTGCTCACAGCAACCTCAAACTCTTGGGCTGAAGCGATTCTCTTGTCTCAGCCTCCCAAGTAGCTGGGACTACAGGCACCCCCCACAACGCCCGGCTACTCGGCTATTTTTTCTTTTTTTTTAGAGACAGAGTTTCACTTTGTCGCCTTCGGTAGAGTGCTGTAGCGTCACAGCTCACAGCAATCTCCAGCTCCAAGGGCTTAGGCGATTCTCTAGCCTCAGCCTCCCAAGTAGCTGTAACTACAGGCACCTGCCACGATGCCCGGCTATTTTTTATTGCAATTTGGCCGGGGTGGATTCGAACCAGCCATCCTCGGTATGTGGGGCCAGCACCCTACTCACTGAGCCACAGGCGCCGCCCCACTATTTTATTTTGTTTTGTTTTGTTTTTTTTAAATGACTTTATTTTTCCCCCATATTTGCTCTTCACAACTTTTTTTTTTTTTGTAGTTTTTGGCTGGGGCCGGGTTTGAACCCACCATCTCCAGTATATGGGGCCAATGCCCTACTCCTTTGAGCCACAGGCACTGCCCACGGGCTATTTTTTTGTTGCAGTTGTCATAATTGTTTAGCAGGCCCGGGCCGGGTTCGAACCCGCAAGCCTGGGTGTATGTGGCCAGCTCCCTACTCACTAAGCTACCAGCGCTGAGCCAGTCCTCATTTTGTACACGGGGAAAGCTGAGGACCAGAGAGGACATTTGACAACCTTGAAATGGCTCAGCACATTAGGAGCCGAATAGGGATGAGAATCTGGGCTTCCTGACTCCTAGTGGAAAGCAATTTCTAGCAGTGTTTGAGATCAGAAATATTAACATGGAGAAGCCAGATCTAACCCACAAATAGTTTTGGGAAGTTGAGGGTGGATTTTTCTTAGATGCTTTTATCATAGAGAAACCACTTCTCTGCACCTAGTATGACTAAGCTACCAGCAGATAACCTTTAGGTCAAAATTGGAACAGAGATGGCCCAACCAGCTTTCTTGGCCTGATCCTTATGAAGGAAAGTAGGTATATAAATGAACACATCATGCTGGAGCTTGTATGCCTCATAGGAAGAGGAACAGCCCCTCGCTGGAACCGTGGCTTGTTATTCCCATCTTCCGATTTTTCTTCTTTGTTTTTATTTTAAGGTTAAGAAAGTTTTATTTTATCTCATTAGTTATTTTTTAAAGAGTGAATAACCTATCTTCCAATTTTTTTTTTTGCAGTTTTTGGCCAGGGCTGGGTTTGAACCTGCCACCTCTGGCATATGGGGCCGGTGCCCTATTCACTGAGCCACAGGCACCGCCCTTTTCTTTTTTTTTCCCCATCTTCCAATTTTTGAAAACAAGCCCAAAATCCAGATGTTCAGGTGACATTTTCCACTTTTTAAAGTGTTTGTAACTTTCCAAAAATTTTCTGAATGCCATGAAGGCCAAATGAAACACACCTGTGGACTAGATTTGCCTTGCCGGCTGCGAATGTAGAACAGCAGTTCTCAACCTGTGGATCGCGACCTGCCAGAACTGTATTAAAGGCTGGTGGTGGCATTAGGAAAGTTGAGAACCACTGATCTAGAATCTTTTTTTTTTTTGAGACAGAGCCTCAGGCTGTCACCCTGGATAGAGTGCTGTGGCATCACAGCTCACAGCAACCTCCAATTCCTGGGCTCAAGCGAGTCTCCTGCCTTCGCTTCCACCTCCCAAATAGCTGGGACTATAGGGATCCACCACAATGCCCGGCCATTTTTTTGGTTGCAGACGTCATTGTTGTTTGGCGGGCCCGGGCTGGATTTGAACCCACCAGCTCAGGTGTACGTGGCTGGCGCCTTAGCCCGTTGAACCACAGGCGCCGAGCCCTGATCTAGAATCTTTTATGAGGAGCTATCACTAGCAGCAGACTGGGTTGTGGCAGCTGCTAGGTGGCTGAGTAGCTTTGAGAACCACTTCCTCTCACTGGGGTTGGAAGTAGGCTGGGGTCCTCTGTGATGAAGGGTCAGCCACATGAGGTAGTCCCTGATGACCCTCCCATCTGATTCTCTTATGCTAAGCCTTTGGGAACTGTCATTTTCCTAGATTATAATTATATATTAGGAAAAATGTCCAAATGACCAGGAAGAGGTAGGAATGCGGCCCAAGGAAATGGATCCTACCCCCCAACCAAGAACAAAGTTCGATCCCCCTGCCTTTTGTCACAGGAGTTAGGTAAGCAAAGGTGAGTACAATTCTCTTTTCTCTTGCCCTAATTCAAACCAGGTGCCTGTCAGATTTTTTTCTCCTCTGGGTGTGGCAGGTGGTCCCTGATAGCCTGAATGGCACAAAGTGCTGCAGAAGAGGGCTACGCCTTTTTCTGCTAATTACTAGGAACCTTTTCAGTAGTCAGTTTTACAGTTTCTAAAGAAATCATTGACTGTAGTAAATACAAGACTGTATATGTTGAATTAAGGTGATTAAGAATCCAGGGGACTCTCCTGACAAGCCATCTCATGACTAGCAAAAATGGGATGGGGATTTTACTCATCCTGCACATAGAAAGGGATTGCATTGTACTTGTCTAGGCACCAAGGCACTGGCAACCTTGAAACCAAGACTCCCAGTGTTTTCTCTGTCCTTCTGTCCTACAGTAAAGCACCTAGGTCTACCTTGTCTATCTCTTCTCCCTGCTCACTCTCTTATTCCACTTCTATCCAACCTTTAACCTCATGATCTTCACTAGGAGGGAGTCGGGGTATAGCCAACTCACCCACATTCTTCCCAAGGAGGTTCAGGTGACTCTGAGAAACACAAATTGAAATGTGAAAGGAAGCTATCTGTAGAGATGCTGTAATCAAGAGTATCATTCTACCTGAGTTGATGCCTAGTTATTGGGGTTGGGTGCTTGATACATGGAGGCCCAATTGTCCTACTACTGTTTTGTTTTCCTTGAAAACAGAAACACTGTTCATTTCCTCTTGGGCTTATAGGTTCCTGAAGCTCCCTAACCTTTGCATTCCCGTTCTCTCTTGGCCGTATTTAACTTAACTGTTAAGTCAGAGTCTAAGAGGAAGAAAACAACTCTTGAGAGGAATGACCTATAGCTCTGGTATGCTGGGGAGCCTGAGGCGGGGCCAGATTAGTATCCTCACCAGCATCTTTCACCTCATATCACACCCTGCTTGGTGAAGGGCACATCTTCTGCACCAGGGAAAGGACTTAGATCAGGTACCACTGCCTTATCACTGAACATATGGAGAGGCTAACAATGAGTAACTGATTATCCTAAAGTCTCTGAGGGGCTATAAGCTAAGCAGCTTTTCACTGGCAAGCTTAGGAATTCTATGCACCTGTCAGGACTGGGGCTGTCTGTTGAAGAGGTTACACCTTGGGCAGGGCTGTGTATGAAGCTAGGGCTCCAGCCTATACTTCTCATCTTTAAATACTGATGGCTGTTTGAAGACTTTCATCCTCAGTGACATTACCAAGGAGTCACAGTTGCTTCCTAGAAGCCAGACCAGTGTGACTTCTCCCCATCTGTTCACTGTCCGTGGCACAGACAAGAAGTCCAAGCTCACAGTAATGTAAAAACCATTTGTTTAATTCTAAATCAAATCACTTTCACAACAGTGAAAATTAGTGACTAGTTAAGGTGTGCCATTGTACATATCATTTTCTGACTGTGGTCAGGACCTGGTTCAAGTCCACAAGGGTGGCAGAAGGGTAG